>OZ010676.1:23541845-23654345 GCA_963932185.1 Troglohyphantes excavatus | reverse complement strand
TGACCTATCTCAATGTTTTCCTGTTATTTAAAAACGGCTTATGTGAAGGGATTGTCAATTGCAATCTGCAAATCAAATGCAATAATTGTGTTAGCACTTTCTTGGTAATTGTTCGTTTCTTCTATTTCTTAAGTTGGTCTGAAGATACTGCAAGTGTGTCATCAGATATAACATAAGACGCAACGTGTATGATGTTAGTAACCAGCAAACAAAATATTAAGGTTTTTCAGTTTTAATAAATTTGAAATTGGCCAGAAATTGTGTCAAATTTTTTCGAGAATTTTTTCGGAAATTTGTATCGAGTAAACTTCCGTGTTTCGATTCGGAAGTTAAATAAAAATATCAAAACTGATCATAGAAATCTTTGGTGATTCATAAATTCAGTTTTAAAAAAATCCTAAAAGATTTCAGATTTAGGTTTCAATCATGAAATTTTATATTCTTGATAGTCTATAGTGTTTTGTAAATAGTAGTTCGAAACAAAAGCTTATAAAATTATTGTTTTAAAAATTCCTAATTAGGTTGAAATATAAACGTGCTGAGTTACTTGTTTAATTGTAACTAAAATCCTAAAAAGCGACAAAACGAAACATGATTATGAATAATAAGTTAAAAAAATTATTTTACTATTTTATAATTTAATACCATATAGAAAAATTTGCCAAAGACTGCTACAATATATATTGTTGTTTATTAATAGATATGTCTTCCTCTCAAAATACCTTTACCCTCTAAGGGGTGAGTTAATTTTTTTAAAAATGTAAAGTTGTTTTGACAAAAAGATAGGTTAATTTAAATTTCCATTACACATATTTTATATTTTTAAAAAAAGATATTGCTTTGATAACAAACCATAATGATTTGTATTTGAAAAAAAATATATTTTAACATTGAATATTTATATGAATTTTAAATTTATGTGCATTGCCGGAAAAACAGTACATCCATAGACGATTATAGACTTTCAAGCCGCTTAGAGGGTTGAACGTATAATGATTATAATTTTCTGATTAATAGAAAATATTTGAAGAGTGAATTAGAAACTGTACGAGTTTTAGTGACGTTAAGTGATATACATATTTCTCTTATTTCAATTAAACTATTAAGTGTTGTAAATGATCTTGTATTACAGGACAAAAGTTAAAGAATAAACTATCAAATTTCATATAAAAGTAAATTTATACTTAAATCGGGAAATATTGTGGTAATGAATAATATAAATAGAATGTTTTCAGGATAAACGCAAGCAATTAGATTGTAAAAATTTCAATTTGATAACGTCACAAAAAAAATCAATTGAATTATATATTATAAGATAGTCAAATAAAAAATAGCATAAATATTTTTTAATTTGGAATCTGGTGATTTTATATACATAAATAATTTTTTAACCTGGGTTAGTTATTTGGAGCCTATAAAGAATATAAATGTGTATTGCTTACATAAGGTTGTAGAACGTAGGCTGCGAAATAGAGAACTATGCAAATGAGAATTTCCACTTCCTAATAATCTTTCTCTTTCAAAGTCACTTCAATGTCTATATATTTAGTCTGATAAAGTACATGAGTGTTGTTCTGTATAAGATGTATAAAGACTTGTTCTTTCACTTCAGTATTGATATATTTAAACATTTTTGTATATCACCACTCTTTGTGTTGGCTGTAAAATATTTTAGAAAAGAAAGATGGCAGAATTTTGTTGTTGTTGGAAACGTGTGTCTTAGATTTGTAATGTGTAATAGTAATCATCAAGTTGAAATATTTCGTATGAAATTAATTTGAATTAAGTTGACGATTAATTAAAAAAAACGGTAAATAGAAAAAATATTTTGAATTGATATCTATTTCATGTTTCATGATCCCAATTTTTATTTTTAGTCAAGAAATAGTATGGTACAAAAGTTAAAAAATATCGATATTGATGCGTCAAATAATAAAGAATTGTTATTATAAGTTTAAGTTTAAACATTTTGGAGAATGTTATGTTCTGCAAAATCCAAATTCTTATCATATAAGATATTATATTATAATAAATAAATATAATGCAAGTAATAATTGTGTTTAAGCAGAAAATCCGGTTAGTTTTAACGAATCAATTAAAAAAAATTATGTTTTCCATGTATTAAATTCAACATACTATTGCATTTATGTATTTGCTAACGAATTTCATAAAATTTATCTTTTTTCCATAAAAATACCAACTTTTGTCTTAAAAAATTTTAGTACAAAAAATATTTATGTCTAAATAAGAAAAGAGAAATTTGTTTTTACAATCAACTTCTTATTTTTTAAGATACTTATTTAAATGCTCATATTTTTATGTCATTATATGCTTTGTATATTTCTACATATGTTACAAATATAGTTAAAATATATTATTATATAACTATTTATTCCAATCATATGGATACGATATTTTTATGTACACATATTTGTGCGACATTGTCTTATGGTAGAACTAAATTTAATATAATATTATTCATTAGATTTTGTTAACGTATCTAATTGTGGAGTTCGGGATAGTAGATAGATTTATCCCCGTCCAATTGGAAATTCCATTTGTTGCTTTAAACGGAGATTAATATATTGTACTAAAGCTGTTATTAACGATGTTATTTGTTATTAAGTACAGCATGTTATGAAGTTATCAAATTTTATACTGAAAAAATAAGTTTGTGATTTTTATCTAAACAAATATTTGTGCCATTTTTTGTCGTAGCACTTATTAGTTTGTAGCATCGCACTACACAAAAAAAAAAAATCATAAAAATATACTGTTTAATGTATATTTGTTTCTAAGTATACTAATACCATGTATATTATATGTTTGGACTTGTGTTTATTATTTACACTTCCCCACCCTAAGTGTGGGTGCAAGATTGTTCTTACTGTTTACATTGGTCTATGACAATGTTTTGTAATTTTCGTATGATTAGAAGTGTGAAATTATGGCAATAAAATGTGCATGCAAAAATACGATTGTGTTATTAACTCTATAGAATAATGTTTAGAAGTTGAAAACAATTTTTTGAAATGGAAAGAGATGTCTTTATATATAAAGTTATGCAAAAATACTAAATAAAACTTTGAATGTGAACTCGTTTTCTCTGAATACTTAATAATATATGTTTTTATTGTTGTAAGTGCATTAAATAGATATACGGTTAATTTTAATTTATTTTAAATAAGCAAATATGTTTGTATTACTTTGAAAAATATATCACTTTTGACAATTTTTTCAAGAGAAACAAAAAAATAATTAGTTGCAATATTTATGGAAAAAATTTATCTTCTTTTCTTACAAATTGGTATTATATAGACACAGATATTAACCAAATTTTAGCTCTTTATAAGTATTACTTTTACTAATATTTGTTTTCCTTTTGTATATATCTTGTTTTGCAACCAAACTATGGGATCTGTCTGATTTTGCAACTAATTACTGCACTGCGATTGATGCACAGACGCGTACCTTGATCTATTTGCTTTTAAAACTGATTTCTTTACTTATCTGGTTTTGCAACCAACTGCTACTTTCACACCATAAAAATGAATATTATCTAGCTGCTTTGGAAAGTTATGACTTCGTCCACTGATCTGATAGATCTGTAGAAAAACTAAAATAAGTGGTAAAAAAAGATCATGAAGAAAAAAAATTCTCTGTATGGTTTTGAAACTAGAGAGCTTATTTAATATGAAACTTGAAGTAGGATTATTTTTGTATCTCTGTATAAAATGTGGATACCAATCGTCATAGTATTAAAAATGAACTGTATATTATACTACAATAACGCAAATTGCTTGATAATAATTGGATACTACTTGGTAATATTCAGTGGCGGACCGGCCATAGAGGCATAAGGAACTAGAATTTTCCCGCGTGGCTGGTTAATATTTTTAAAATTTGGCCGGTGATTTCTTGAAAAGTAAAAAATTATTTAAAAGATAATTTATTAAAAGCCAACACAGTTTTTTTTTCAATAATGTTTCAAATTTGAAAACGGGAAGCTATGGTATCTCTAAGAAGCCGAAATTATTGCCTTATTTGAAACTTCGTTCCAGCTGTGGCCTATGGGAATGCGGCCGACGTGAAGCCAGTTTCAGAGGCGTCAAAACGTGAGAATGTAAAGGAGAGGCCGCATGGCCCGGCTCCCACTTTCTTCTTTTGACCAGTGCTTCTCGGGTGAAAGAAGGAAGAATTTTAATCGATCAGGACCGTTGGTGGCTTCCTCTTAAAAATCTTCTAAACGTATTGAAAATTCAAATATGATAATTAAAAAATATTAATTAATTACTAAAATATTAATAAATTAAAAAATATCAATCAATTTTAAAAACTTTTAATAAATTTTAAACTCTTTTAATAAATTTTAAACTCTTTTAATAAATTTTAAACTCTTTTAATAAATTTTTAAAGATATTACTAAACTTTATATAAAGAGTTAAATATTGATATTAATTATTATTTTGTTTTAAAATTATGTGCTCGTTATTTTAATAACAAACATCAGTAAAAAAAATTTTGGTGGCCGAAATTCAAAATTCTCCCGAGCCGTTTTTGAGTGCCAGTCCGCCCCTGGTAATATTGGTAACATTAACAACTAAACACTCCCGTTTTAGAATTTTTAAATATATTACATTATAAATTGTATTAATATTATCAAATATCCCCATGAATTACTTCATTACTTGGAATGTCTATTATTTCCAAAAAAAAATTGCATTGTTGCTCCCTTTTGTGTTGCTAATTCTGCCTAATGTTGTATCATAAAATCTTAAAATCCAATTCTAACCCCTTTCTAAATGTCACACCGACTTAAAACTTAACATACTTACGTAATTTCGATAACACACATCAAATAACTAGTATTTAAAAAATATATAATTAATAATGAGACTATTTTGTAATCCTTTACACGGGTGGCCGATATTTCAGCCAAAATCCCATGTTAAAATCAAACACTGCTAAAAAGGTTCAAAAATTGGAAAGGGACAAATTTCGAACCCCTGCCGTCAACACAATGCACGGCGTACTTGGATTATGGACATGCGTCTTATAGGAAAGAGGCTATACAGAGAACATTGTGAATTAATAAGATTTAGTAAGATTACATTAATTTAGTAAGATTACATTAATTTAGTAAGATTACATTAATTTAGTAAGATTACATTAATTTAGTAAGATTACATTAATTTAGTAAGATTACATTAATTTAGTAAGATTACATTAATTTAGTAAGATTACATTAATTTAGTAAGATTACATTAATTTAGTAAGATTACATTAATTTAGTAAGATTACATTAATTTAGTAAGATTACATTAATTTAGTAAGATTACATTAATTTAGTAAGATTACATTAATTTAGTAAGATTACATTAATTTAGTAAGATTACATTAATTTAGTAAGATTACATTAATTTAGTAAGATTACATTAATTTAGTAAGATTACATTAATTTAGTAAGATTACATTAATTTAGTAAGATTACATTAATTTAGTAAGATTACATTAATTTAGTAAGATTACATTAATTTAGTAAGATTACATTAATTTAGTAAGATTACATTAATTTAGTAAGATTATATGCTTAGATAAGCTTGATGTCTCTAAATAAGTTTCAGATAGCGTATATACGTCTGATATATTTACAATATCCGATGTAATATGCATTAAAAAGACAAACTTCAAACATGAGTATTTATCTTGAATATTATAAAGATAAAAAATTAACATGATGATATTTCATCTTTAAATTATTCATTATGAAAGTTTTTTTCGTGATATAAGGATTATTAGGACAACGAAGGACTATACTTTTAGTTTTAAATATGATAATAAATTCATCTTATAGTAAACTTATCAGTTGATTTACTGTTTTATGAAATTGTAACATGTGATTTTACATTACAGCGTAGTCATCAACCTTAACAGCATTATATATATAAAACCGTAGGTATATTAATATGATAATATATATATTAAAAAATAACACAATAAAAATTAAACACGATATGTTGATTTGGTTTAGTTAAAGACTTAAAGGTGAAAACAGCTGTCATAATTTAAAACGATTGAATACATTAATTAAATAAATATAATATTTAGTTATAATAAAAAATATCAATAATAATTTGGGAACACCAAACGTTATAGTTATATTAGTTATAATAAATAAATTATCAATAATAATTTGAGAAACAACGTTAAATGAATAAAAGTTTATTGCTTTGTTAAATTTTTTATTTTGTACTTTTAATTGCTTTGTTAAATTTGTTATTTTGTAGTTTTAATAAATAGTTTTAACTTATTTCAATTTAAATCCATAACATATAAAAAAAATAATAGGTATAATTTCACTAAAACTCATATATTTAAAGTTTTAGCTAACATTTCAGTGTATTTTTCTTTCAAAAATGCCTACATAATATTTCAAAAAATATCAAATAAAAACAGTCAAATAAATTCGAGATTTTTGAGTCTCTAATCCTCTTAAATGTTGAAATTATATTCAAATAACGGTGTTTTGTTAAAAGACAAAAAAGTGTGAAAACGTACGACTGATGGTCTTCTTTTCCGACGTCAGATAATACTGTAAATATCGCACTCGTTGAAATTGTAGTCCATTTGAAAATAATATTACGAACGCCATTTCTATGAGTATTTATGTATCTATACCTCTGATGTAAACTATAACCATTCAAAACATAAAAATACTCTTGAGTCAATGAAATTATTATTTTAAATGGTACAACATAGATGGCAGCACGAATTTACCAATATTACTACATTTATTTTAAAATTTACATGTGGTTTTTCTTGTATATCCACATTAAATAATATTCAATGTTCATTCACTGGTATAAACTCGTAATGTCCCCCCCCCCCCCCGCACAAATTTTATTTATTAGGGGTTGGGGGAATCGATATTATGAAAGAAGATGATTACTTTTATAAATAAAAATATAGTTTTTTAATATTGCTATTTTTTTTAGTATTTAGTATTTCAGTGTTTAGTACTTTAGTATTTTTTTATGTTGTTGTTGGTTAATTAACGTCGCAATAGAGCTCACAGTCGTAAACTTGTAATGAACCCATATGAGCCCGAGCCCCGCAATATTTTGAATATCTTTGCTCAAATTTCCTAAAGTTTATGCTTCTTTATTAAATATTAGAGCCATGATCCCTTCCAATAATTTCGAAAACTTTTCGCCTCTGCTAGAGCTGCACATTGGTTTATAGGCTTCGGTTCGGGGTCTATCTCGAAAAAAAGACCAGAGAACACGTTTTTTAAATGGTCCGATGACGAGGACAACACCTGAGCTGCTCCCGACGTAATCTCAATAGGCATTAGGACATTGGACCCGATCAGATTTAATGTGCACTATAGTCCCGTACATGCCTGCACGCCGGTGGTAATTGAGGATATTTTTGGATTATTTTTGTAATTTAGGAGCGAATATGGCAACTTTCCGTTCGCAAGATCGCTACAGTTTAAACTTTTATCAATATACCTTCGACTCGAACTCGTAATTCTCCGATTGCTAGCCGGATGCTGTTCATCGGGGCCACCGGGCCAACAGCACGCGGTCCCAGAGTCACCCTCCCTGACCCTGCCCGATTATGCTTGACGAAAACCGGTATGTCCATCTTAGTATGGTACAATTATTATGATATAACAAATTAATCTAAAGCTAGCATATTTTTATAGAAAAAGGGGCTCTATTATTTAGATTTTTACTTAATGGTTCAGTAATATTTTTTTGTATACTTGTAGTTAAAACAGTTCATTTATTAATATGTGGGTTTCCATTTTGTTTTAAATTATGCTTCATGACATTTTAATCACACAAAAGTCGTACATATAACAAAATTTAAATCAAAATAGATAAAAAATTATTTAAAAAAATGCACAAATAACGAATGGAGATTCGGATAACTCATTGAGCCACTACCCAATTGTGCAACTCTTGTAAAAGTTAATTCAACTAGCCAAACTCGTCATCTGACCGGTTCAAAACTACGAGATTCCCGGGCCTTTCCTTCGGGATAAATCTCGAACCGTTGACAATAACCCATTGTGTAGCTCTTGTACGACTTTTTCAACCAACCAATTATCTACACAAGGTTGGTTGGTGAATTAACGTCGCACTGGAACTGCAGAGTGGGCTATTGGCGACGGTTCGGGGTCAATCTCGAAGGAAAGACCCGGGAAGACATACACATTCACACACACATTCATACACACATTCATACATGCACCTCGTTATTTTAGGACCATGGTCAGATGACGAGGAAACACCTGAACTGGCACCCAACGCCTTCAATAGACGTCGGGACTTTGGACCCCGATCAGATTTATCGTGCACCAGTCCCGTATACACGCCAGTATAATGTGTTGGATATTCTGGACGACTTTCTAGTATTTTTGTAGCGAAGCTGGCAACCCTCCGATCGCAAGATCCCTACTTTTGTACTTTTCTATGTCAAGTCCATTTCCCGGATTCGAACCACCAATCCTCTGATTAGTAGCTGAACGCCTTACCAACTGAGCAACTGGGGCTCCCTGAAGTCGATATGGAGGCCGCCATGATGTGGCCCACTTTTCTTGATACCACAATATTTCGTATATTTTTCTGGTTGAAATACGCCGACATATATTGCTTTTGACTAAGTTTTTTTTTAATTTTATTTTTAACCCCATTTTAAATGCAATCTGCAATTAAAATAGGAAGTCATTTGCAAGTCAAAGTAGGAGTAGTTAAAAAGCAAGAGCAAAAACTATTTGTTTGGCAATATAAAAATTAATTCTATAAGAAGAAAATATAATATTTCTACAATGCTATAGTAATAAAAAACACCACTAAATCACTTTAAAAAAAATGTTGGGGCCCAGCATGGCAGCTTTCAATTGGTTTCAACGCGCCCATAGAGGAAATAAGGTTTGAGCCTTCCAGCAGTTACAGTTAGAGTTCAGTGGACCTATCCCAAAGAAACGACCCGGGAACAATGCTTCGTGTTTTGGAACTATGATAAGATGACGAGGACAACATTTCAGCAACTATATCTGCACAAATTAGATGATTAGCGAACTCGCATTCGAGCCTGAAGCTCTTCCAACTAGACCACGCGTGCCCCGCGATTATGGTTGATTTAAAGTAGCAACTGTCATATTGGTTACAGTTCAGGGCCTAATCTGTCCTTTTTCGCCTATCCACGCGTCTATTAATCAAATTGCGTGGAGTACTAGCTCAGTAAATATTTTCTTCGACATCTGCGACCAATGTTTAAGAAGATGTAGCGTTTTCGTGAGCGGAGGGTTCCCAAAGTCGGTATTAAGGGCCTGATTCTCATCTCCTTACGGGTTGGACAGGCAGGCGGTAACTGGATCCTAACGCTAATTTGCGATTCTCATCTCGAGCACCCGCCTGACGGATTTTTCGATAGACCAATTTTTTACGGAAAGTTTATCGTCTGCTACTGAACAGACGATAACAGTGTACGATAACGTTGAGAAGTCCAATCCGATTGCTGATTGGTCCGTAAATATTTTTGTTTAGATGAAAAAGTGCGCCTAAACATTAGTGTTAAAATGGATCCGTCAGCAATTTTGGTTTTCGTAAATTTGATTCAGCAGCTTGTGGGTCGAGATTTGCGCAGGCAAAGAGTTTTTAGAGACAAAACAAATCCATTTGATAGCCACGACACTCATTTTATTGAGATATTTCGTCTTTCGAAGCCTGCAGCTTGGTGTGTCATCCAAGAGATTCGAAGCAGCATAAAATATTTGTTAATCGTTCCTACATTTTTTTATTCTTTGAAGAGTAATTTAATAGTGGAAATAGTTCAGTACAGTGATGCAGACCTATCGATTACAAATACAAATATTGACGACCAACAACAGGCTCAAGGCCCAACAAGGTTGGTCCATCTAGTACCTTTTAACTATCCCCCAATGCATATCTAACTTCTTCTTAAATTCCGTTACTCCTTTACAATTAACAATATTCACTGGCAAGTTGTTCCATTTGTCTATTACCCTATTATAGAAATAGTGTTTTCTCCCTTCCCGATTAAAATGGAATTTGTTTAACTTAAACCCATGACCTCTCGTTCTATCACTCATATTAAAATCTAAACCCTCCACATCTCCTTGTTTGATAAATTTGAATAGTTGAATCAAATCTCCCCTAACCCTTCTCTCTTCCAGAGTATACATATTCAAATTTCTTAATCTATCTTCATAATTCATGCCAGAAAACCCTTGAACCATTTTAGTAGCCCTGTGCTGAATTTTCTCCAACAATTCAATGTCTTTTTTAAGATATGGTGACAAGAACTGTACAGCATACTCAAGATGTGGCCTTACTAAACCTCTGTACAATGGCAAGATAATATCCTTCCCAAACATTATGCGAGAGTCTCCTGCATTCGAACATTTTCTCCCTCTCACCAGTATAAAAGATAAAATATCCTGCATATTTTCAAAGCAAGATCAAAAGTTAAGATTTTTTGTCCCTCTAGGATGTGTTTGTACCTTTGCATGTTTTTTAAGGGGGTCCGATACCCAAAATTCGCAAAAAAAGTCATTTTTTTTTATATTTAAAAAATAATATTCAAACTTATCTTAATAACTCACAAAAAACTGCTTCAAAAAATTCCTATTACTTTTTTTAGATATGAATGTTTTAAAGAGACACTATATTAATGATGTGTTCCTATAACATAGTTGTATCACTATATGTAAACTTTAAAAGCAAATATCTCTGTTCGTGGTTTTGAAATTTAATGAACACTAAAAATGCTAAGGCTTTTTTACTATTATACTTAAAATCATAATTTTTGTGTGTATAGCAAGATAAATATATTTTAAATAGATGTATGCATTCAGATTTCCTATTTTTACCATAATTTGTTTTTTAAAACCACTTAAAATGGAATTTTATTTTTTCGTCAATTTTTTTTCCAAAATTTCTAATATATTTTATTTTTTTAAATTGATGTATCTGAATCAAAATTTGAATGCATACATCTATTTACATATTATTCAAGATCTTAAATAAAAAAATTGCTTCAAAATATTGAAAAACAAAAAAGGAGTAGGAATTTTAAAATTGTTAAAAAATTTACTAAAATTTTAATTTAAAAATAAATGTGCAATTTAAAAAAAAAATTGAGCGTCTTAAAATGGTTTTTTATGCATATTTAGAAAGAGAAAAAAAATTGGATTGTACAAGTATAAAAATAAAAAAAAAAATGTCGAAGGTATCGGACCCCCTTAAGACATAGCTGGGTGATTTGACGGGTACTTATTAAGTCTGGGTGAAAATTGACATAGCATAAACAATTTTTTTTGCATAAAAATCTTTTTGCAAGAGGGCTTTAACTAGCATCATTATAGGTCACTGCATCAGTATCAACTAATGGGAATTTTTGCTAAATAAAAAATATATTTTCAATTCTCTTCTGTTTTGTATTATTCGGTGTCACTAACTTATCTTGTAAATACACTGTGCTTGTTTTTAAAATTAGGTGTTGTGTGCTCTTCACTTCTTTGGTTCTGGAAGTTATCAAAGATATACAGGGAATGACAGATTCATTGGGCTTAGCCAAGCATCTGTGAGCCGATGCATTGTAGAAGTAGCAGAAGCTATCAACACAGTTATATTATCTAATTGGGTGAAGTTTCCTCTAGACAGAGAAGGGCAACAGCTCCTTAAGAGAAAATTTCAAAATCGATTTGGATTCCTTGGAGTGATTGATTGTACTCATGTATCAATTATAGCTCCAAAAGAAGATGAAGCTTTTCAGAGCTTCATCTATATCAACAGAAAGGGATTTAATTCCATAAACGTGCAACTGGTAAGGTCATAATTATTTTATATTGTATTTATCATATCATAGTTAAATGTATATATTTATAATATATGTTGATTTTTTATGTATATACTTATATATAACATGAATATGATTGATTTAGATTTTTTAATAATAGATGTTATTAATGTAAATGTGTACAAAAGTTAAAACATTTTGATTTAATATTCCATGTATTTATACTCACTTTACGTTCGGCTTCTATCAAACTATGCCAAAATATATAATTCAAGTACCGATCAGGCGTACCACTTTCCTTGTCTTTAAAGCTCAAATGTAAGTACATTGAAGTTCTTTCTGCAACATATTGTTCCTGGAAATATATGTATATGCCACGTTCACTCTAGAAATAAAAAGGGGCAGGGCGCTGTTGGCAGTAAAAGGGCACCCCGTTTTTGAAAAGGCACTTCTTGTTGGCACCACCCGTTGACACATCGGAAACGTGACCAAAAAAAAAATTCGAATTGTTGGTTGACGTCGCGATAGAGATGCATATTGGGCTATTGTTGATGGTTTGGGGCCTATATCGAAGGAAAGACCTGTACAAAATTGATGTCTCTTCACGAAGATACTACTTAAAATAAAACAGTTGACATATATAAATTATTTTTTCCCTAAAAACCAAATCTGTAAATTTCCCTAATCAGACCCCTTACGAAACTTATGAAAATACTACCTAAATCCAAAATTTGATAATAAAATGCCTAATCTTGTACCTCGCCCCAGAAAAAAAACTTAGCCTTTCATATGCGGGCACAAGCAACTAATAGGAATGCCCCGTGCTCGGAATCATCACGATTGCATAACAAGAGCAGTTAAAAAGGAGTTTGTTTTTCTATTGTCATAATTCACTTGATTTCAATTTACACAAAACAAAATTTGATCGATGCCTTTTCTTTTAAAGACAGCTAGGGAAGTAAGGACGCTTTTGCTTGACTGAAAAGAGCAACAGGAACGGAATTTGTAATAATTGTACGAAGAAAAATTTTGTTTACAATATTTTTTTTCGAAATGAAAGCAATTGTTTGTAATGTTGAGAATAAGTAGGAATCATTTGTATATAAAGGAAATGTGCTCCACAAATATATTTGGTTAAAATTATTGAACTTGTTTTACAGATATGTGATGCTGACATAGGCGTAAAGTTGTCAAAATTTTTGGGGGGGCCCAAAATTTAACTTTTAACTGAAGAAAATTGCGTTTTTTTTTGGGGGGGAGGGGGGGGGGGGATAAATATAATTGAAATCCGAAAATTTATGGTACTGTAATTATCCCTTTGTCATGATTTTCTAGTTTGTCCATTCAATTAGATTTATGGCCAAATGCAGTGGCGTAGGAACTTCTTTTTTTCAGGGGGGGGGGGGGGGGGGGGCTGAATTTTTTTTTAAAATATATATATTGTTATACAACATAAAATAGTAAGGAGTTGTGAGCTATTAAACAATTAAAAAACAATCAATGGTTTAAATTTTTACTTGTTAAATGTTTTAACTTGTATCCGTTTTTGTTTTGACAGCTTTAGAACATATATATTAACCAGGAAAAGTTTTATATTAATTTTAAATGTCCGTATTGTACGCTAAAATGTGATTTTTTTTCTGATTTGAGGAATTTGTTTATATTTAACTTTCTTTAACAAAATTTATTTTTCTAAAAGAAGAAATTTCAACTATATAAGCTGTTTAGAAAATAGTGCATGAATCTGATGGTTTATTATTTCAAAAGGAACAAATTATGTATTATGGAAATACGATTATAATTTATGAAATGTCCATAAATAATATTTTTTTTATTTAAAAACGTATTTTTTACATTATTCTTAAAATTACTCTTTAAAGCTTTAGCGTTGTAGACATTTATATAAATACTTGAAATTACGTTTATTTTAGCTGCTTAAATTGATAAATGTATAGGTAGTTTTCAAACTAAACTATTATATTTATGCTTTTCCGACATTTAAAAAAGACGTAATATAAAAAAAAATGTACGTGAGCCAGAGTACTGAGTACAAAAATAAAATTAGATATTATATTGTGAAAACCTATAAATTTGTCATTTTAAATATTACTGAAATGAAATAAACTATAACAAGTATTCTATTGATACAATAAATTAATTAGCAATTTATGTAAAAACACATTTTCCTTACACTAATTTTACAATGACATTTCATTTATTATATGTAATTCAAGATTAAAATGAACTTCAACTTGTTTTTAAACATAAGCATATGCTTAGTGTTATTCACTTAATAGTGTATAACAAAACTAGAGTTACTGCCAATTGATAAGCATAATTACAAAACTTTTATCGTTAGAAAAGATGGTATAACTTTTAATTGACTTTTAGAATACAGAAATAATTACTTAACTGACAAAACAGAGGAATATGCTGACAGAAGAAATCTACTACCATTCGTTTGCAAAAAAAATGCTTCCTAAGATTGCTGTCTTTTCTTTACACTAAATAAAAAAATGTAATGCGGTTGTTAGATCTCACCAGGGATTTCTTATTTGTTGCTGTAGCCCTCCCATGACTTCGGCCCCTAGAGGCAAGTTTCAGAAAAGCGTACATACAAAAACTGTCTACACAAGCTTACATGGGTCATTCACAATGGGGGGGGATCATCAATAAAATCGACTATAAGGGCGAGGGCCAGTAAATTACAAACAAATCGGGACGAACTATACAATTCGCAGCTTTGGTGGTCATTCACATGCCTTGAAGATGAGCGTACTACTCCCTGGTACTACCCGACATGGCTGGTCGAGTAACCAGATGGCGGTAAGCATTTTGCAAACGAAGTACAGCTGTTGACAGGTAATTTTCTGGTGTTTCTCACAAAAGGTGACATATGACTAATGATGTCGTCTTCGATTGGAAACAGTTGAGAAAGAAACTCATTGTCCTCCTGTACCTTTCAAAGCAAATTCCCCCCCACTTTAAAACACGTTTAGAATAAATAAGGGGTGCTTCCTTTCGAATGCCTCTTTGTAGGAATTCTCTATTCTACGATGGTTTTTTAAGTAATTTTTTTTAAATTAGTATAATATTAGGGGGGGGGGGCAGTGGCGACTCGTGCACTACAGCAAGTACAGCCGGGCTGCACCTAATTTTATTAGCGTATTTTAAAACTAAAATTATATACTAATTTTATAGGAAGATTAGAATTGGAAAGGAAGATGAAATTTCAAATCTAAGTAAAAAAAATCTCCGATGAATAGCAAACGTGTTTCCGTAATGCACAAATTCAGGAGAGGGAAAACCCCCATTCAACAAAATTGCAGCCAAAAAGCGAAGTTCGAAATCGGCTGCATCGTTGCCATGGCAACTTTACGTAATATGACTTCCCCTACACGCTAAAATGGAAGATGTGACGACACAAACGTAGCGCAAAAGGGTTTTTTCAAATTAGCTGTACAAGGGATTTCGATTAAATGATTGGTTCGTTGCTGAATCGGCGAGGCGGGGTGGAGGAAAACGATAATTTCGAAGAATCTCTCCAAACGGAAATATTTTTTTCGATAAGTTTGCACGTGTGTTGTTGTTTCCTTACTTAAATTAATATTAAAATTGACCGATTCGCAAGTTTGATAGGAGGGTTGATTTAATTTTCAAAAAATAATTAAGTGTTTTCCATTATTTTTACATGTTATCTTTCATAAAAGTTGAAAAGAATCTTTAAATTGAGTTTTAGTAATAAATTTTAAAGAATATCCGTTCATGTATGGTTGTGGAAAAAGGCGGAAGGGGAGGGGGGGAGTTACATGTTTTCGGCTGCACTAACATTTTTGTCCACGGGCCGCCACAGAGGGGGGGGGGGCTGAGCCCCTTCAAAATAATTCTTGGGGGGGGGGGGCTCGAGCACCCCCAGGAATTATTTTGAAGGGGCTCAGGGTATTGCTTTTCAATTAACACAGAAAGCTTAAGTTTTTAAGAGTAATTAATGAAATGCAAGTTACCTGTTAATAAACTTGCTATAATTGCATTGCGGCAAAGCATTTAAACGAACCAGTAATTTCAACAAGCATTCAAATGAAGATTTTGACATTTACACTGCAGTACAACAAGTACAAAGAAAAGTCCTAGACGGGAATCCACTATTAGCCGACACTCACGTCTACTGAAGAAGCCCAGCAGGTCTTTCTGAAGAGTATCCCTAAAGTCTGTTTCAGATAGTTGCATAAATGTCGACCCCCTGGCCACCCACTGTGAGACGAGGCTGAAACTTTAAAAGGGGCAATCACAATATAGGGCCAATTACTTGTCACCATTCTTTGCTTTAACCCTGGAATATAGGCTATCAGAAGTTCTTGTACTCAGGATCCACCTGATCATTTCGCGGAAATCTCCTCAAAGTTGGCCACTGTTACTAGAAAAAAGGGGTGTGGCCAGTATTCACTAGAGGGTATACTACCCTTCCCCCCCTAATACACCGCCTATTCTTCCCATTCTTCCACGTAGACACTGGTTCTAGCCTATGCTTCTGTTGAAAATAGAGATAAGGGAATTCTGTAGTTGCTAGGAAAGGTTGATGGTACACGTTGAAGATTAAAAAAAAGAAAGGGATTTTTTTTTTTGCAAAATATAAGTTAGAACTTTTGAATTATTGGGGGGGGGGGCTTAGCCGGGTTTTCAAATTATTGGGGGGGCTCGGGCCCATGGGCCCAATACAAGTTTACGCCTATGGATGCTGATATGACTGTTATAAATGTCAATGCTAAATTTCCGGGCAGCACCCATGATGCATTTATTTGGCGGCAATCGGGAGTACGAAATGCTTTGCAAGCAAATCATGAAGCCGGTTCATGGTTTTTAGGTAAGATGACTTTTTTGCTTATATTATATTTTCAATATGTTTGCAAGCAATTAAAAAAATGTAAATTTGCCCTTACATTAATGTATATTTACTTGCAATTCTAGATTACTCTGTCTAGTGCAAACATTAATACAACCAACCATAATTTTTTAATAAATCACAAACTTTTTAAAAATCATAATCGTGTATGAACTACTTATTTATAATTGGTGTTAAAGTTTAAAACTAACCCTAACCATCCTAGACATAATTTCCATGTTTCATAGGTATTGAAATCTTTATATTTTTAGGTGATGCTGGATACCCTCTAGAGCCATGGCTTCTCACACCAATACCAAATCCTGCTCCAGGTTCTTCAAATGAAAGATACAATAGAGTTTTCATAAAAACTAGGAACACTATTGAGCGATGCAATGGGCTTTTGAAGTCTCGCTTTAGATGTTGTCTGCGTGCTAGGCAGTTAACATATTGTCCCCAGACGGCAGGGAAAGTCATCAATGCCTGCGTTGTTTTGCACAATATATGCCAAAAATATAATGTGCCTGATGTTGTGATCGAGGCTGATGATGAAGTTCCTTGGGGGCCAATTCCCTCATTCAATAACACTGAACGACTTAGAGTTGCTGGTGTTAGAGTGAGGGATAACCTCATTGCTACCAGATTTTAATCTTGGTCATTGTATTTCTAATGTAGCAGAAAATTAATTTATATTTTTATCTTGGATACATTTTACATTTAAGTAGGCTATAATTCTTGAAGTTAACTTTAATTCTATGTAGAATTTTAATATTAAGGAATTTAACTTAGTTTGGTAATAAATTGTACTTTATTTTGGGGATACATAAATTTTCCACTGATTTTTTTCTAATGTTCGTAGTATTTAATTATTAAGATTATTAAATTTTGGGGGTATAGGGACTGGGGGGGGGGGGGATGAAACACTTGAAGGAAGCGTCCGATATCCTTTAAAACCATTTACTTTGAATTTCCTAGGTTTGTATAAGGCTCTGTCACGCGTGTTTCGGTAACAAGGCATGGAACCCTTGGCAAATATCCTTCAAGGAATTGGGATCCTAATTTTTTTTATTTATGTTTCAGGAGAGTAATTCAATATAGATATGTAAAATTAAGGTTCTTGTTTCAGGTATGTCCAATTTGTAAGAAAAGGAAAACATCGTCTACATCTCCCCTAAAAAAGAAATTAAAAGGAGAAAATATTTTTTTTAAAGAAAACCTGTAAAATTTGCTACAAATTTCAAATAAATTTATCTGTTTTATTATATTTTATGTCTGATTTAATTATTATCTAAAGTAGGATGAAACGGATATCCGGCTGCTTTTTAACTATCTGATTTACCATGCCGGATGAATTAAACATCAGATTTTTTTTTGTGCCGATCAATTATCTTTGTTCTTGCTTTAATTATTTTCCTGAAAATTCTACCAATATATACTCAGTGTGCAGAATCTCCCTTGAATTTTTCTTGGGGCTATTTAGGTGGGTAAGGAGTGCGTTTCAGACGCGGTGGGTCACAGAGAATGGATAGCAAGGAAGATATACAGCAGACATTCAGAACATGCCATTTTAGCGTATCTCCGAGTTTGAACAATTCACATGGGTGGTGGTGTGTAGGGTGCATAGCTACATCTCTGTTCTTTTTATATTGGAAATTGTTTTATTCTCTAGTCTAGCAAAGGTTGTTTTAGCATTTAAATATGGCACAATTTTTCAAATTTTGGACATATTTAAAAATTACATTTTCAAACGCATTGTACAGCACAGATCTGGCTGTTTCAAAATCAGTTTATTAAAGAACTGTTAAGGTGTACACAGTTAAAATTTTTCTTCTAATTATAAATTTAAACTAGTTATTTCATATATGAAAACTTTAAAAATCCTGAAATGCTTTTAGCATTTTATAGGCTAATTATGTAATTTTACATGATTATAGAAGTTGTAATTCATCTATAAGCATAATTTTTGTTGGAAATTGCTCAAAGTATCTTTAATGTTTTAATCCTCCAAAAAGTTTATTTTAATGATTTTTTATCTCGAGAGTCCTTAAAAAAAACAATTTTTTCAAATTTTTAACTTTAAAATTCTATTAATTTTTTCACGAATAGTTATGTTTATTATTATTGAATGAAAGGGCATATGGTAAAAATACAATTCTTCAGAAATTGAGTGTAAAGTGTACAAAACAAACGCCTATTGCTAGCAGCACCCTAGAATAACCCTTTGTAAATAAAAGTTTTTTAAATGTTTATTCCATCTTGGTATCACATTAAAGATAAGGAATTGGAGATTATAGATTAAAAAAATATTTTGTAATTTTTTACAGATTTCTGTTTTTTTTAGTGTGTACGAGAAGATATTTTCATAAAAAAGAAACTGCTTGGATATCTGGCAAAATCCAGTATCCGGTTTGTAACGTGCACCCGATAGGATATCCGGCAAAACCACTATCTAGTCCAACCCTAATCTAAAACTAATTTATCACTGTCAAAAATCTTAATTATAATTCATGTAAAATGTACTATAGATCACGCAAAAATTAAAGATATTTTAATTTATTTGTTCTTATTTTATACATTTGTTGTTTTTTTAGAAATGCTAACTTTCTTTCTACAGAAACAGCAGTTCTCTCTGCTGCCTCTGCTTTTCTTTCCTCTGCATTAGCAAGTCTTTCTGCCGCTTCTGCCCGTCTTTCATCAGCTATTGCCCTTCTGTTTGCTGAAATTGACATTGTTGCCTGGTGTTTCAACCCCTCTTTTTGTGTGTCTATAAGTTTTTCTGAAACTTCTGTTGCCAAATTATTCAACTTTCTTCTTTTTGTTACTTTTTCTGCACCTAAAAAATAAGATTGTAAAGATGAGTTGAAATTTATATACAAACAGTGCCATGTTTGCAGAAGATTGGGGAGACAAATTTTTAATATACTTAAAGAAAATCTTCAATATTTGTCATCTATGTATGAGGGAGGAAAGACTTGCCGGCAGTACAAAATTAAAAAAAAAAAACTTTAAAAACAAAACATTAATATAAACTCAAAATTATTGCAACAATTTTAACAAAATTATATATTTAAAATTTTTTACATTACCATATTTTAAAAAAAAAAGTGAAATTGCTCAAAACTAAATAATATAAATTTAAAAATACAAAACATTAGCTTTTTAGACAAAAGTTACAAGAACTTTTTGATGAATGTAAATTATAATCTATAGGAATATTTTCTCATGAATTTTGAGAATTTTTAAAGCAAAATATTACATAACATATTTTTTAATTAACTCTCCATAAAATATATAATAAATTATTTTTGTTTTTTTTAAATACCAAGTTTTCCTGCTTGTATAATTTGCCCCACAATTGAAAATTCCTTAAAATATGCCCCCCGAGCATTTCCAACCCACGATTCCATGATGGTTCAACTATAATCCTTACAAAAAAAATTCAATATGCAATTTTAAAGTCTAAATTAGGTGATTATCATTATATGGAAGAACTACTGTATTAAAATGCTAATTTAACTCATGATACATACCACAAAAAGTTGCTGCACCAACGTCCTCATCTATGTCTTGTTCAATAGCACTTGAATTCCAAGAGTGATTCAACTGAAATATAATTTTATTTAGTTCATTAAAAAAGTAAAATCAGACTCATTAAAATTCTGGTAATTAACTTTTTACAGCTAATTTCTTAAATTTGACTTTTAGTACTGTACCAGTGTCATAGCAATTCAAAAATTGCAGGAAGGGGGTTCATAATTAGCTTCAAATCCAGAATATTTAACCATATAAATCACTAACAATTAGTTGTTAATTGCATAAATTTTTATTGGAAATCCTATGGAGCAACTTGAGACCCCCCCCCCCCTCCTGAGTCCTTTTCTACACTAATGCACTACTGTTTTTTCTTTTAAATAATGTTTTTCAATTTTAAAATGCATGTAGCATTTACAAAACTTTTGAAATTGATTAATTCAATCCGTATCACCATTCACAATAATCTTTCAATCAAAAACAAAATACTTACATCCAATATATCCCCCTCTTCTGAGGAAAATATAGGCGATTCCATTACAGTCTCTTGCCCTACTACTATTACATCGCCAAGTAAACTCATTAACCTGCTCTCCAATGGGTTTAGCTCGTCTTTTAGTGGAGGGCCACCACCTGTGGCTCTTCTGGCTTCCAACAACATGGCCTGCTTCCTTTTTACGTAGCACTTCCAGTCCTTAAAGGTCTAAAAAAAATCATAATTTGTTAATACCAAAAAAAGGAGTATATAATATTCAAGGTATAACGATGTACCCTATTTATAAAAATACTTCTAATTTTTCTTTTAATTTCCTCACCTATAAAAAAATACTTCAAAATGGAAAACTGTAAAACTTTATTGGTAATGAAAGGTGCATAAATGAAAAAATTTATGTAGTTATGCTTTAAAAAATATATACTATGTTGATAATTTATATCTACTATTTCACCAATAATTTTTAACATCTTATTTAAAACATTTGATAAGTGTACCAATGAATGGTAATTTATTGATGTCAACTTACCAAACCAATGTCTGAAAAATTAATAAATACTTGTTTGCATCAACTAGCAGCAAAAATAGATAAATAATATTTACTTTCAAACGCTGGAACCCGGAAGCATTTACAAACCGAAATGTAATGTTATTAGCTTAAAATATAAAATGCTTAATTTTTTAACAAATGTCTTTTATAAATTTGTGTTCATAATGTTTTGTATTAATAATTTTTTCTTTCATTTATTACACGAAGAAATGCTTTGCGATTTAAAAACTATATATTTTAAGTCGCTACTTGGTTTCTGAATAGTAAACTATTTGACCGAACACAATATTCAGTTTGACTGCTGAACAGGCAGTTTTTACCGAATATTCGGTACATCGCTACAATTAACTGCAGTTCATTATAATCAATTATTAAGTTCAATGAAAAAAAGAAAAACAGCATTTTAAAAACTAGTCTTTACCAATGTTTAATATTTTAACTGTGCAAAAGAAAATATTTAAAACAGCTATAAGGGAATCCAAACGCAGGTTTTGATAAATATTACATTGCTGGGTTACTAGAAACCATATTTTTAAAGCAAACATGAAAATTCTTTTTCTTAAAACACATTAATACCTAACGGGTATAAATATTAGATTGCTGGGTTACTAAAAACCATTAAACATGAAAAAAAAAATTGACTTATTAAGAGTTTTCAAATAAAAAGTTTGTTATATTACAAAAATTAACGATGCAGTAATCTTACCTTGATCCAAGTTTTAATTTCCTTATGCGGACCAGAGCTTTCCGAATTTAATGCTTCACATAGTTCTTTCCATTTTTTTTCTTTCATCTGCTTTGGGAATGTAGGATCAACTTTTCCACTCAGTAATAAGGGACATCTTTCCATGAAATTTAACATAATGTCCAATTGAGAAGGGGAAGAATTCGGGCTTCTCTTTTTTTTCTATCTTCCATCGCCATTTCACTAAAAAACTAAAAACGTGTTCCGATTTCACTCACAGAGATTTCACTAAAGTGTCGGTTGTGATCAGAGGCAAGCTTCACGTGCATGGTCGTTGCTAGGATGTTGCTAAGGAGAACGTCACTTCCGATCGAAAACTCGTCATTCCTAACGTTAACGATAAATAGGGAGATGAGAATCACCTCTAGCGATACTTACGAAAACTGGGTTAGCACCCGCCCAAAACTGTCCAACCCGTAAAGAGATGAGAATCAGTCCCTAAATTACAAAAGTCGTCGGAAATTATCCTGTGCATTTAAAATCTTCTAGTTCCACTCCCCATCTTACTTGCGAGCTGCCACTGCGTCGTAGACATTAAATGTTTGTAAGTAAGGAAGCGAGTATTGCAAAACGTTAAATGCTACGCAATTAATGTTTTGTCATACATTTGCTTTCTTACTTACAAGAATATAAAGAAAAAATATTAATTAATCAATAAAATAAATATATTGACGCAACATGACCAATCTGGCATTGCGAACAACAGTGAAGAGTCAAAGTCAAATGTTTTATCTACATACTTGGTAAACTGAACAATAGACATCCGCGTGCCACTGTAATTTACACTTTGCCCAAGGTGAGTTATCATTTCAGATCTTATTTTAACTCAGTAATGCTGTCACCCTAATATCAGGTTACGTGGGATGCTAGTTCAAGTGTTGTCTTCGTCATTAACTATGGTTCAAAATTACGAGGCATTTTATCCCGGGGTTTTCCTTCGGGATACTTCTTATCTGACCATTATTCAAAAATGCGAAGCAGTGTTTTCAGGTTTTTCTTTCTAGATGGATCCCGAACCGTGGACCGATGGACCCCCACCAATAGCGCAATGTACAGCTGTAGTACGACGTTTATTCAACCAAACAATCTTCAGGATAGACCCCAAACCGTCACTAATACCCCACTGTGCAGCTCAAGTAGGACGTTTAACGAACCAAAAAGGAAACATTAACTGAAAACTGTTTTAGAAAAATCTTACCAACTGGTTAACGACCCAATTTAAATAAACCAAACCATTGAAGCGACATGTCACGTATATAACAGACATTATACCAAGTATCCTTTAAAAAAAATGATGAGAAATACAAAATATAAACAAATAAGCTTTTAAATCACTCAAGTATTTATACATATTACTTAATTTGTGGTTGGAATAATCCCTCACAAAAGATCGAAACACTTAAATAAAATATTGACCTGGTAATATTTTTACCAACCAGGAAGGATCTAAAATGAAGACACCGAACTGTTGTTCGTTGGTCGGAGGCAGCTTAGCTAAAGCGGGGAATGGATGTGTCTTTTTTCGGACGTGTAGGGAGTTTTTTCTGTTCCTAGATTAAACAGAAGCATGACGAACGGCATGCATTATCCATTAAGTTTAGGACTAAATTTTCTGCATTCACCTTTTTCCGTTCGTTTAAAAATATTAGATGAAGGATTTTCCTTAGGCCTAGGGTATGTCTTCGAGAGCCCCCGAAACTAATATGCCTTTATCCCGAACCCGATCTCTCGTTACTAGCATCAATGGAAACCCGAGCTCTACTCCTAAGGAGTCCTTTTTGCCGCAAATTGGTGATAAGAACACTAAAACTTCCCTACCGCCGATTAAGAGCCAGACTGTCGGAGGGTTCAAAACTACCTGTCAAAACAATGCACCGAATCGTCACTTGTATGAAAACGAAAGGGACCACAGCGATTCTTCCACATCCAAAGCCGTTCCTCTGCTACCAGAAGTCCGTCCTGCGACAAGTGGGGACAGCTCATCGAGCAACAAGAGCTCGTCGGGGAAGCCCAAGATTCTTGTGGCGACTCCGGACCATGTCATGAAGCTGTACATGCATAAGTTGACCCCGTACGAACAACAAGAAATTTATTCATATTCACATATTTATTTTCTTGGTGCGAATGCTAAGAAGAGACAGGGTGTCATTGGTGCTCCATCAAACTGCGGTTACGATGACAGTAGCGGGTCTTACATCCATGTCCCCCATGACCAAATATCATACCGATATGAAATGCTGAAGGTGATTGGCAAGGGTAGCTTTGGGCAAGTAATTAAAGCATATGATCACAAAAATAGTCAATATGTTGCATTGAAAATGGTACGCAACGAGAAGAGGTTCTTCCGACAAGCTCAAGAAGAGATTAGGATTCTGGACCATTTGAGAAAGCAAGATAAGGATAACACAATGAACATAGTGCACATGTATGAGCATTTCACATTCCGTAATCACGTGTGCATCACATTTGAGCTTCTCAGTATTAATCTCTATGAACTTATTAAGAAAAACAAATTCCAAGGGTTTAGCTTGCAACTTGTACGTAAATTTGCTCACTCCCTGTTGCAGTGCTTGGATGCTCTGTACAGAAACAAAATCATCCACTGTGATTTGAAGCCAGAAAATGTGCTTTTGAAACAGCAAGGAAGGAGCGGGATCAAAGTAATAGACTTTGGATCCAGCTGCTTCGAAGACCAGAGAGTATACACCTATATCCAGTCTCGCTTCTACCGAGCCCCTGAAGTGATCCTTGGCTCGAAATACGGAATGCCGATTGACATGTGGAGCTTAGGGTGTATCCTGGCAGAACTCCTTACAGGTTATCCCTTGTTGCCTGGCGAAGACGAGAGTGACCAGCTGGCATGTATGATAGAACTTCTTGGCATGCCTGCTCCAAAGCTTTTGGAGCAATCCAAACGTGCCAAGACATTCATAAACTCTAAAGGTTATCCCCGCTACTGCACCGCCACTGTCCAAACGGATGGTAAAATGGTGCTTAGCGGTGGTCGATCTCGTCGTGGTAAGCTACGTGGTCCCCCAGCCAGCAAAGACTGGATTCGTGCACTGAGAGGTTGTGACGATGTGCTGTTCATAGACTTTTTGAAAAGATGCCTTGAGTGGGACCCTCTGGTACGCATAACTCCCCCCTCTGCCCTGCGACACGGTTGGCTGCGTCGGCGATTACCACGGCCACCCCAGAGCACTAGCAACACAGCCGGCAGCGACCCCTCTCACCGAGTTTATGTTCCAGATGGTAGTAGTAGTGGTGGTGTGGCAGCTGTTCGCTCTAGTCTTGCTCCAAAGCTGGGTGTAAATAATGCTAAAGGTAGAATGGCTTTGAGTAGTGCTGGAGAGAGCGTAACAGCTGCGATTGAAACCCGTACATTGCCTACAATTGGTAAGATTCCTTAACATATGTGATATTTAGATTTATTATAGTTTTTTATAATGAGAGCTTTTGCATCACTTTGTGCGTTTTTAAATGTTCTATATTTAAGAGAATTATTCAGTAGTTCCCTAAACAATGCATTTGCTATTGTGCTGCATATTTTTATGTGACAAAATTGCAAATGCATGGTTTAAAAACACCTACATAATTTTTAGATTTGTTTCCTTTTAAAATTTCAGCAATGTATAATGCAAGCACATTAAATTTTCAATGAAATATTTATAAATGACTAATGAATTGTTAGCAGCATTTTGAATACTTAAGTTTTGCGTGTTAAATTGTGATTAAAGTTTGTATTGCATATTTATTTTTAGCGTTTTTAATCAATAAAATCTGTTTTTTACAGTATTTAAAGTGAAATTTTACATTTATAATTATAATTAAAATGTTTTGTGTGTTTTATACACTATTTTATAATTTTGTATTTATTTGAAACTTTTTGTATATTTTAGAATGTGTTTAAAATTCTAAAATTATTTCTGAAAATTAAATATCAAAGTATTCTTACAATACATTCAGAAATACTCAACTTTGCTCAAAAAGTTATTTCTTATACATATCATAAAATTTTCCTTTTTACCCTTTTGTTAAAGTGTTTTTGCACATTTTTCAAGGGTTTAAGTCGCGAAAAGGATGCAAATGAACAAAAATTTACATAAGTTTTTCAGCGTTGTCGAATCTTGTGTCTGTACTTCAAAATAAGAATTCTTTGAATATTTAACTTCTTAAATGTACTATTTTTATTATTTATAAGATTTTCTTTTGTTTAATTTATATCTGTAAAAAGCTTAAGATTTTTGTAATTAGTAATTAGAATAGCAGCAACTTTTCACACCTTTATTTAATTTAAAAACTGATTTTTATATGTTTTAATACAGATATTTATATAAAAAATAACGAGAAATAATTGGTAATTTTAGAATTTTTTTTCAATGAAGACGCTGGTGCTGGAAGAAGGCCGCTCCAATTTTTTCCTGATTTATACTTTTTTCTTTATTTCTATAAAGAAAAAAATCTTCAATCATGTAGTGCAAGAACCAGACAGCTCTAAGCAATGGCTATAGAGATATAAAGGAAAATAAGCTGTACTTTTGTATTATACCATGGTTCGCACAGTCCTTAAGAACTACTTAATTTAGGTAGGTCCTTAATAAAGGGCCCTCAAAGTCCTTAATTTTCGACTAAGGTCCTTAATTTTTGTCAAACATGTTTTTTTACTAATTCACATGGGTGGTATTTTTCCATGTCTAACCCGAAATTCTGAGTTTTTTAAATTTTCGAACTCAGAATTCCGGGTGCATTAAAATTATTGAAATGTAGAATTCCTGATTTTACGTTGATCGTGTCCACACTTTTGACCGTTTTACGCAAGTATAAATCGGCAAGGAGAGAAAGGTGTGATTAGACATATTTAGTGTCAGGAAAAAAAAGTGAACTTTTGCTCTCTTTTGTTTGATTTTTTTAGTCAGTGGTATTTCATTATAATACATGACACTTCATCGTTGGAAAATCTCAGTTCCTTTGTTGTTTTGTGAAGAATCAATACTCATTCTTGAAAAACGGGAAAATTCAGAAAAATGTAGCATTTTTAAGGGATGGGAATTCTGAGCCAGAATTTTTCGGAAGTGGTATCCTGCGCCAACTTGCTACAAAACCCCACTGACATGTGATTATATGTCAATTTTGCGCCAAACAATGTGCGATTTTCCGCTAACGGAGCCAAAAAATTTAAGAGGTCTTTAAGAACTACTTAATTTTTACTTTTGAAAATCTGTATGATTCATGTACTATACAATGCAAGAAACATTCAGTGTTTTTTTTCATTCCTGAACAATTTTGAAGAATGGAGCTGTCTTCTTCTTGCACCCACGTCTTCAATTCTGGCAGGTAAATTTTAAAATACTTTAGTAAAAATCTAAAATTGTTTATCGTAAGAAATTATTTTTTTATTAATTCATTTAAAAAATGTTTTCTCACCAAAATCATGATTTACATTGATAATTTGGGATCATAGCACATAGTATTTACAAAAAAAAAAAAAAAATAGAGTATTTCCTACGTATCAGGTGTATTTAAAAAAAAATTGAGTATTTTTCAGTTTCTAATATGCAGTCAAATAACTGTAGAACCGAATCAAACTAAATTAAATACTTTTAAAATGAGAAAATTTGTTTTAAATATGTAGAAATTCTTAAATTTGTCACCTTTAAAATTGGAAAAACTGTCGTGCTGAAATGCTGATTTTTGTTAAAACCAGCACTCTTGTTAGCTGTTGATAAGCAAATACTTAGTAATAGCAAATAATGTAACAAAAGGGCCAAAAATCAATATTCCATCAAAATCGGAATTGTGGAGTCAAATTGAAGTTTTTTTTAAAAAAACTTTATACAATTTATTATTTGTCCTTAATGAAATTCCAAACAAATATAATCAATGTTAAAAATTCAATCCAAGCTTAAAAAATTTAGTAATAAATTCTTCGTAAGAAAATACCTTTTTTTATCATCTCCAAATTCGTAAAATCGCCGCTGTAAAATCCCATTTTCGATTATTAACGTAGATTCCACTCTCAAATGAAGGAAAAATTGCTTTTGCTAATGAATCAATGTTGATCAATATATACATTTTATTTAGTACTTTTGTTTTTACAAATAGCATTGTGTTCGGTCTTCAATCGAAACGTGCACCCCCCCAAAAAAGGTGATTGACATGCAGTTTAGCTGTAATCCATCTTCTCATATTATGCCTCTTGCATTCTAATTTTTATTGGGTCACTTGGTGGTTTTGAATAATGTTTCCGTAACTCTACAGTTTGGTATTGCAATCCATAGAAACTGCGGATAATCTGTAGTAGTTTATAGGCATGCTTTTAATGGAAGTTTTCGTTGTACAATTGAAACATTAATATATGTAATAGCCAGATAAATAATAGCTTCTTTCAAGGTATGTCTTATAGACAGGCCACCTCATTACCAACTAGACCACACACAAAATTACAACAGTGTGTCACCTGGGATTTGAAGTTGGGTCTAGGGAAAGATGGGCGACATATGTAAATATATATATTTCATTTTCTTTCCTTTATATTTATTTTTCACATATTTTCAGTTTTTAGAAATGTGTGTTACTTACTTTGCAAAATAAGAGAAACATGCACATTTTAAGAGACTATGCTACGAAGCAATGCTTTATATTGCCAAAATTTATTTATATGTTGAAGAATATACCTCAGTATAAGTGTAATTATCCAGATGAATTGGGACCAGATCCCATCCTGATAATTGGATAATTCACGAATAAACGTTATTTTTTAGTTAAAAAAACAAACTTTGCCTTAGTATGTAATGTATAGGGACTATTAAAACAATATCATTCAACGATATGAAGCTTTTAAAATATGGATTTTGCTGATTTCTATTTTTTATCAAAACAATACGGATAATTGAAGATCCGCTTTGTTTGATCTTAATAACTGGAGTTTGGATAATTGGAGTTCTACTGTAAGTCGGTTATACTTAGAAGTAGTCATAGCCTATGAGTCATTCATATCCTATCAAATGGTACAAATTATCAGAAAAAACTTGCCAGGAATAATGCATTTCGACAAATATTAAAAAAAATCCTATTTTCTATTACATGATTTTTTTTTAAATTTAATCTTTTAAAAATATGAAAGTACAGTTATTTTAACTAAATACATGGGTTCAGATTCAATTCAGTCTTTCTATTTAATAAACAAATTCTGAAATAATAAAACTTCTAAATGACTACTTTTTTGTTAAATATAACGAGAGTGTCTTTTTCTTGATAAATTTTTCCAAGAAAAAGTGAAAAGCTCACCAATGTTTCAAATGATTCTATAAGCTGCAATGTAAAATATCTTATGTTTCTTATTCTTTTTAGAAATATTTGTTTATTTCTCTTTGTTCTTTTTGAATAGCAGTTATTTGAAAAAACTGTTAAAATAACAGTTTAAAAAAAAAAATCAAAGTATAATATTTTTCTTTAATGCCACCATCATATTTTTAACATACGGGTATTTATATGAGGTAGGGGTGAGTAAATACTCATTTTAATTTACCTAAACCGCTGGGTATTTACCAGACACTCATGTATAATAGTAGGTAAACATACTCAGATAAAAACTGTTATTAAAACATTTTAAAAATCTGAAGAAAAAAAAATCAAAAAAATTGATTTAAATAAAAAAATCTGAAAAAAATTATATAAATTCAAATTAAAAAAAATATCATGATTTTTTTACACTGTTGCTTAAAATAATGGGAGTTTTTTTTCTCTATGTAAATACTATGAAGAAAAATAAGTACTCTCTTTATAAAAAAAAATATTTTTATATATTTTTATTGGTTTTTTATTTATCTATTTTACATTATATTTTTATAGTTTTATTTTTGCAATTTTTTTTAAACATGTTTTCTTGCCATAAAACTTTTTTTTAAAGAGTTGCTGATTAAATGCATTTGATTTAAATATATTTCAAAATGCTGCTACATAATATAACATTTAATTTAAGAATGCATATTTATATAATTATTTCTCTTTTGTGAAATCACTTTATTTTTGTCTGAATGTTATATATTTTGTATTGTTCATGTGTTTAAGTTACATGTGTGCAGAGCAATGGTAACCTACACTGTCCCTTTTACTTGTAAAATTATTTATTTCCCTGATAAAACACTTAAAATTTTAATTTTTGTAGAAAATTTTAAATATGTATAAAACATTGCAAGTTATTGGAATTCTTGCACTGTCTTTTAACAATAATTCAAGGCTTCATGAAATTACTTGGAATATTTTATTGAATTAATTTTAGAAACTAATTAAGCCATAGAGGTTAGACATTATCCTATATGCGCAATATATATGCACATTTTATATTTATTTATAATTCTTTTGTTTTATAAGGGTCTTCATACTATTTCAACCTAAATATTAATTTATCATTAAAAAATGAGTTTTTGTGTGCATTTTTATAAGTTATTGAATTCTTTTGACTGTTCTGATACAAGTTATTAGTTTTTAAAAAGCTTATTAGATAGGCAGTTACTTTAAAATTATTTAATATTCAAGTTTAATTTTTTTTATTGAAATGATATATTAGGCTAGCCACACATTGGCAACTATCGGACATGCAACTGAACAATTTAGTTGCATGCAATTTAAAAACTCCATCCACTCACTCAGCGATTATCGATCATGTAACTATCGGACAAAAAAATATCCTTTCGCTCTACGCCACATTAACAACTTTGGCAAATAATCTACAATTTGGCTGTTTTGTATGATTATGATAATAACAGTTTGGCGATTTCGATATCTGAAACATGCAGCCTTGAGTCAAATGCAATTAAAATAATTGCCAGACAGTTGCTGAGTGATTTTTTTTTCACTCGGTTGATTATTGCCGAACGATAGTTGCAGTGCAATTATCGCTCGTACGTGGCTGGCCTTGTATTTGAATTTGTATATATTTTCTTTTTTACATTTGAATAATTTTTAATTTTCATTAAAACTACTTTGTATATTATTTAAATTAAACTGAATTTAAATATATTAAAAGGCAAAATAAAAATAATGATTTCTAACAATTTTACTTATAAATAAAAAGTCTTCAACAGTTATTTTTGTAAAATTTCTGTTTTAATTACTTTGTTGTATTACTAGTTTGAGTAAAATGTGCTGTGCAACTTTCTCCTCAATGCTAAAATGGGGCCTTTGTATTGTTTTAAGGCCTCCCGTTATTTTTTTGTATGGGGGAGAAGGGAAACATGTTTTGAGAATAACCATCTGAAACTTTGAAATGATCGCAAAAACAAGTTGTCACATGAGACCATGTGTCATATTTTTTATTCACATCACATTTTCGGTCTCGTTTTTAAATATTGATTATCAACGAAGAAAGAAATTCCCTAACTGTAAAACTGGGTGTCTGGCATTAAAATAAATAAGGATTATGTCATTTTCTATTCATAGGAATCTATACTTACAATTAGTAAGTAATAAACCTTAAATGGAAATTATTTTTAAATATTTTATAAGTAAACTATGGGTGATTCAGAGAATAACTTAATAAAAGCATTACACACAGACATTAATACAAGTCTTAGAGTTTGTATTTTGATGGTTTTAAAAAATTATTCTGTGTAATTTTCAACATATTTTAGTACTGCAACCCAACATTTTTTTTTTTTTTTAATGCATGAAGTTTTATACAATTCTAAATTCTCTTTAAAATACTAATTGCTAGGCTCTCATAGCCTATCTCCAATGCAAATAACATATTATTAATGATTTGCATACTTTTTTTTATCAATTAGCAGACAAATTTTAAAAAAATCAATTAACTTTATTGTTTAAAAAATATATATATAAATGTTATATTATGTTTATATCCTATCCACTACCCTTTAAATCATTTTATTTACATATTAATTAATAGGTATGTAACTTTTATAATTTTTAAATGTTATTTTTTTTTAAATTCTACATTTGTTGGTTAAATTGTTTTGTTATCTTTCATAATTTGCAACTTTAACTTTTTATTTTGCGTACTGATAGCTTGAGTGTTGCCCACAAGATGGTATCATGCACATTCTAGCATTGTAAGAGTAGTTATTTGCTATTGTAATTGCATGCATAAATGTAATGAAATTATGTGTAAATCTTAAATATTTTTCAGTATTTTAAAGGTTTTAAATTTGTTTGAAAATGTGTTGAATTTTTTGTATCTATATGTATATTTATTAAAAAAAAAATTGTGCTTATTTTCAATGCGTGTGATTTTGACTTGAATTATATATTTTGTGGTTACTGTCATATTTATTTTTATTCATTTAGTTCAATAAGTTGACTTTTTGTTGTACAGTCACCAATGAACTTGTATATTACTTTATTTATATTTTAACTGAGTTTTGCTCATTATTTAAGAGTATTGTGACTTACCATTTTTGATTATACATTTCACTGAAATATTATCGAAAGATTATATATTTTCAATTTTATGCATATATATTTAACAAGTATATTAAAAAAATATTTCTTTTGTAAGTATTATTTAAGGTAAGTACAATAAAATCAGTTTGTTAAAATGAAATAAGTACCTTGATCATGTTTACTGTTTTCTTGTCAATTGTACAATTTTTATCTTACTGTCTAGACTGTCAGTTTCAAAACTTATCTTCATTGTAAATAAAATTATTATTTATAGATACTCTGTTTTATCAATAAATTGTCATCAATAATTATCAATCATCTTTTAGTACTGCAACCCAACATTTTGATTTATTTAATTTGACTTTTGTAATACATTGAGTTTTATGTACTCTGTCTTTTAAATATTTATTGCTGGGCACTCGTTGCCTACCGCTAATGCAAATAACAGCATATTACTAATGATTTGCATACTTTTTTTTATCAATTTGCAGACAAAGCTATATATTTTTTTAAAAAATCAAATGGGATTATTAGGTGTATTCTGGTTTAAATCATATATATACTTTTTAATTAAGTGAATATTTGTGTGCATGTTGTAGGATTTTTTTATTGCAACTTTTTGCTAGATTTTATACATATATTTTGACCAAAATGTCTGTTAATATTTCATTGTCTGTTTTCTGTTGCTTTAATTGTTGAAACTTTTAACTCGTATGTGTTTAACTGCAGTTTTGTGATAATATTCAGCGATTAAAAATATTTGTATGTACACAAAGGTCAACCATTCATATATGTTCGAAAAAAATTGATATCTGTTATAATTGAATTAATAAATACTTAATTTATAACTTAGTAAACTTACGAAAATATACAACTGCAATAATTTTATTTTATGTTTTGCTGCTTATGTTCCTTGATATTTTTAATATGCAGTACAGCTTTAAACACTTTATAAGTTTAGTGTTTTTTTCTGTAGGATTGCATTTTTTTCATTGTTTGTAAAAGTAATTTGTCTTGCATAAACGTTTGTTTAGTTTATCACAACTATATTTCTGTACTTATTGTTTGCTTTTTATTTATAAATATTTGTGTTAAATTATTTTGCTAGAACTTGTTTGTCAAACTGTATATGTACTGCACAAAGCTTTTTTTATTGCCAATTTACAAATTGCTTTTGACATTCATTGCAATGTATTTTTCCTTGGGTGTCACAAATAACTTGCTTGTTTGCACAATAATTAATAATTTTATATTACTAAAGTTTGTTATGATTATTGTTTGCTTCATCTAACAATTTGTCTAAGAATATGCATTTCCTATGTAAACTGATCTCAGGGTGTTATCTATCTGTTGGTTTGTGTGACAAAATAGGCAAACTGTACACATTATTAGTATATTTATGTAATTTTGAATGAATTATGCATACAAGTCTTCTTGTTTATGTGCTAGTGTTTTAAAAATTGTGATGCATTGTATCTAAATTCGCACTACAATGTAGGGAAAGCGCTCATGTGAATTACTTTACTTATTGCAGCCAACTGTATAAAACTTTAAAGTGCTGTCAATTGTTCAAGATTTGCTGGGAGCTTTAATTTATTCTCACTATATATATATGTATATCTGAAGTCATTTCTTTTGTTTGAATTGTAAATTTACATTATTCTTATGCAAAATTCAAATATGTCTTAGGACTAGTATGTTTTTTGCATAATGTGTTTGTGCCTGTTTGTAAAATGTCATTTTTGTTAAAAGTGCACAATAAATATATTTATTAAATTGCTCCTGATATTTGCTTATATTTTTAAACATTTAGTGATGCAATAGTAAAATAGAAATCTGAATTTTCGTTACATTTTGTGGGGTTTCACATGTGCTTGCTGCATCATTTAATTTTCTGAGACTGGGACAGATTGATACAAAACTATAAATTAAATAAAGTTTAAAAACACTTTTAATGATGCACTAACATGTAAAAAAGACACTATTATTAAAATTAATTAAAAAGTGTACAGTGTTCTTGTTATGAAGCATTGAAGCTGTTTAACTTTGTTCTGTTAAATTCCCAATGTTTAGTGGTTTAGGAAAATTTATTCAAATTACCCACACAAACAACTTTGCTCCATCGGGAAAACCTGAACCCCCTACTAAACCGAATGGGCACACTCTTGCTAAAACTATATTATAATTTATGATAGTATAGGGGCCATGTATTTTCTTGATATTACCATTATATTTAACTGACCATTTAACATTTTAAATGAAACCTACTGGTGATAGTGTAATGGGCAACATTGTCTACACACATTCCCTTCAGGCATCTGGAGGGGAAGGGGGATCTTTATTTTGAAGCTTTTTATTTTAGCATATTAATTTTTAGTCATTTAACAATAATATGGATTTTATTTTATAGTGCATTTTATTGAAACATGTTTTTTAAGTATATATAGTTAATATGTAGCTAAATATTAGTTGTGACTAAGTATTTTGTCATCAAGATTAAGTTTATGTCGTATTTTGAAGGACAATTAAAATGTAGTTGTATAAAATTTTATATACTACGAGAGCTAAATAAATAAGCATGTAAAAAAAAATTTAATCTAAAAAAAAAAAAAAAAAACTATAGCAAAATTGTTAAAAGTTTTCACTCATCATTTTGTGTAAGATCGTGCAGTGTAGAGTTATGATTTGTTTTTTATATGGTATAGAGTGCTAAAATTGTTTCCTTGGCAAACTCAAAATTCATATTGGTGCTTTTATTCTTTTTTTAAAGTTTATTTTTATACATTTTAAAATTCAATTAAAATTAACTAAGTTTAAAAACAATCTAGCTTATGAAAGTCATGCCTACCTGTTGCCAAACACATACATGATTACATGTATACAATTCTGTTATTTCTTATCCACTAAAAGAATTTCAATTTTTGTTCTTATCTACTTATCTGCCTTTCAAATAAAATCAACTTTTTTCACATTACTGATTTCTCCCAAAATTCCACTTTACTGCGATCATATAATTTTAAACACAAGATCTTTCAATCAACTGATTCTCTCTCATATCAGGGTTCCCACTGGTCCGTATGAACTCCTTATTCTTGGTTTGTATTTTTAAGGGCCCTTTAAAGTCCTTATTCTCGACCAAGGGTCCTTAAGAAACTCCTTTTTTTTCCCCCCTGCAGCAGCAATATATATATATTTTTAATTCCTAAAATATTGTAAAATTATCAACTAGTAACATTTTTGAAGAAGAAAAAAGGGGGGGGGGGGGTTAAAGCATTCTGTTCTCCCATCACGAGAAGAGCTCTCGCCAGAGTTCTGTTGACTGTCGTCTGCTATGACAACCGGCGAATTTATTCGATTCGGGGAGTGGAATATAAAAGGAATAATTCCATTTGGCGGATTGAAGAAATCATTCTTCGCATTTTCGTCCATTTCTGGTTATGCTAAACTGTGCTATCTTTAACTCTCCTTATGTAATTGTCATTTCAATACGTTTTTGATTTCAATTTCGTTTGTGTGATTTGCAACAGATAATTTTTGCAATTTCTTGTGTAGAACTTTCGAAAATGGAATGCACTTTTAACAAAGGAAAGGCCCCGCATTTTCAAGCTAGAGAAATTATTTACAATGTCCTCAGCTTTTGTACCGATGAAGCATCTTCAAAATCTCTGAAAATTACGACGACTTTACAAAAATAATTATAATTAATATTCTAATAAGATATGCGAATAATATGGTTGCCCATTGTCCCCAATAAAATAAAACTTCCAATATTAATTTTACACTCCGCGATGAATCAATCAGATTGCATAACGCTATCCTATGGTTTGCTAATTTTTTTTTCGGAGAAGTGAAGGACGATTGTCATTCAATCATTTTGCTGTCTATAAATCTTATTGATGTGTTGGCATTTTTTAATTATATTTACTGATGTTGTTTGTATATACAGTCATTAAAAAAGCGCATAGTTATGGTTACAAGAAATGAATATTGAAATGGCGAATGCTTGTGTAATCTATTTTCAATTATATAATTTTCTTCAAAGGTTGAGGCTTGTTGAATTTTTTTTTTAATTTTTGCAAAAGTTTTTAGCAACTCGATCTATAAAACTTGTTATTCAGACTCTTATAAATAGCTTTCCTTTAATACTGCAGATGCTGAGGGTGCCAGATACTGGGAATATTAGAATATTAATTGTCTAAAATTATTACATTTTATGTAATTATGCAGATAAAGATTATATATATATAGATCCCATTTCCCCCCTTTAGGTGTTTAATCTGTTTTGATTTTAGTTAATATATTATTATTTTTGCAAGGGGGGAGGGAGAGTATAAAAAAAATTGTGGAGGGCGCCCAAATCAAACGCTTGCTTGTGTCTAAAAAGTTTCTTGAACAGCTCCTGATCTTTGGTAATTTTTTTTAAAGTTAGGTAATCTTTAAAAAAGTTGTTTTAAGCTTATAAGACAACAAGAATTAGCTTCAATTTATTTAATATACAATTTCGTAAATACACTTTGTAACTCATAATTTTTTCAGCAAGAATGATGTTATTTCATACTAAAATTAATGCGCTTTCAGTTTATTAGAATAAAATATAAACAGAGTAAAATAGTGGGTTTAAAAACACTTACGTTATTAAAAATATTAAACCTCAAATGAAATTTAAAGAAAAATAGACCATTGTGTTTTCCGTCAATTACCGTTGACTTTTGTTTTAAAACGATAATCTACTCTTATTTTATAAAGATAAATATTATTTAAAACTGAAAACAACATTTCTTAAGCAATCTTTTTCCTTTCACCATATTACCATTGTGAGTTTATTTGTAAGTCGATTAAAGTAAGGATAAACTCGCCAAAATAGCATCCATCTCAACATCATTTACCTGAATCCCCTACTTCATTTGGAACTTTCCGCGTTGGCAACCCAACTCGGGGTTTATCTCGTGGTGGGAAGACAGTAGACCTCTCCTCAAACCAACTTCATGCGTGGGCATGGGGGCTTAATAGAATACAACAGGGATTTCTTTAAAATTTTCTGCTCTCAGTTTATTTTTCTACATTGGCAATTTATTTTTTGTGGATGTATTTTCAAGAGATGCTCGAATTAAAAAAAAAATTGAGAAATTTTAACGTCAGAAAATTTAGATAACGAGGCAGAATATTTCATTGGTTTATGAAAGCTAATGCCTTACAGATATAAATAAAGGACAAAATATATGTGATAAAGGATATAGAAAAAACTATTTTTGACAAAAAGATATATAAACTTTTTTTTTTAAATCTTAATATTTTTTTGTAAAATATAATTATTTGTAAATCAATAAGCTAGTCTGATTTTTTCTGTTGAAAATTGTGAATTTAAATTTATTTATTTTTATATGTATCGATATACAGTCCTGTAATAAATAATAGGAGGTCCAGTTGAAAAATAGCTGAACTAGGAAAAACTACACTATTAAAAATTTAGACAATTCCTTAAAAGACATTTTGTGATCAATTACAAGAAAATAAATTTTGTTTAGAGAATCAAAATAATTATTTAATTAAAACAAAATTCGTTACCAGTGTACATAATTAAAAGGCCACTAGTCCTTTTTATAAAAAATACATTAATAATCAATGAAATTGGCACGTTCTTATATTACTTTTATCTGTTTGAATAATATCTTCGAGTCTGACATTTTTTGTTAAAAAAGGGGGTTGTGGAAGGTTTGGTCTATTCCTAGTCTGCGGTGTCACCGCCAAATGAAATATTTGGCGACAGTTGATGAGCGATACAGTTTATATTATAGTTATAAGGTGCGCATAGCATTGACATTATACATGCTAATCCTAAACTTTATGTTGACGTGGTTGGATCACACAAGTTGGAATGCTTTTGACTCGGTCGTGGCTGTGATTATTGATTGGTGTATGAATACTGGACTGCAAGCACACATTACTGAATCAGTTCGTTTTTCACGGAATAGTTAATGTTCCGAATCATAGTGTCAACTTCAAGGATACCATCACCGGCAAACACACTAAGTTTATACAGGCGGTCATCGCGGTTTTTCCGCCGAAGGATCTGTGATCGAATCAATCACTGAGAAGTAAGATTTGTTATTTACCGTTTTCTTGTTTAATTGTTTTCGTCATAATTAACTGCTCGCAGGATTGCCTGTAAGCGCCATGATCAACTGTTCGGAGGTGGTACTGGCATTGATCCTTAGTAGCCAAAGACCAACTTCTGCTATCGGAAGAATTAATTGAGGTACGATTTTGGGACATTAGCGCACAGTACGCGCGCTTAAGACATTCGATTTTGTCGTATTGTTATTAACCGTTTGAGTCCCAGGGGGTATTGAAAAAACACTGTCGAAGAATCCCAAACAGCGCAACTGCGCTTTCTCTAAATGAGTACGAAAAGACCCAAGCAGCTCGAAGCGCGATAGCGCTTGTTTTATTTTATGTCGAGAAATACCAAGCGGCGCGATAGCGCTTTGTTTATTTTACATGGATTAATCTCAATCGGAGCAGGCTTCCGTGGCCGAACGGTTAAAGGTGTCAGCTGCAAATACGAAGATTCGTGGTTCGATGCCAGGCGATGGACTTGACAAAAAAAAGTAAAAATTCGTGATCTTGTGATCGGAGGGGAGGGTTGAAAGCTTCGCTCCAAATACTAGAAAAGTCGTCCAGAAAAACCGCAAAAATTTACGGCGTGTATACGGGACTGGTGCACGATAAATCTGATCGGGGTCCAAAGTCCCGACGTCTATTGAAGGCGTTGGGTGCCAGTTCAGGTGTTTCCTCGTCATTTGACCATGGTTCTAAAATAACGAGGTGCATGTGTGAATGTGTTCCCGGGTCTTTCCTTCGAGATAGACCCCGATCCGTCGCCAATAGCCCGCTGTGCAGCTCTAGTGCGACGTAAATTAACCAAACCAAGTGTCAGAAAACAGTTAAATAGTGTATAACTTCTGCCCGACCTCCCGTATCATCTGCCATAGATCTACTCTACCTACTATTATTCTACCTATTTTAAAATGTACTATTTACATTAAAAGGAGCTGTGTGATGTACTTGCTTCAGTAAATCTGAGCACGCAACTTCAACAATCGGTAACGCACCGCCAGTTGTCCACAATGTTCGACATGTACTGGGTTTTCTCGACATATAATACTCAACAGCGCGATCGCGCTGCTTGGGATTCAAACGGTTAAATAATTGCATAATTATCGAATCCGAACCGTCATCACGGGACAGGAAAATTTTACTCTAACATGCTCGACTGGAAATTGCGTTCTTTAGCATTAATAAAATAACGTAAGGAAATGTTTTTTTAATTGATTTTAAAGATGAAATATCTGCTATTAAATAAGCAAACACGTCGACAGAAGTAAGTAAGATATCTTTGTTGTAATTTTTATTTTTCGTCCTTGGTAAAAATTTCTTCGGGGCAGCCCAAATTTCCTTCGAACATCGTTTGCTTTATCATAAATATTACTTTCGCACTTGCTATTTTTTTAATATAAATTTCATATCCAAGAATGCCATATAAATTTCCTATTAGGGTGAGATTGGGACTGCACATTGCAGACAATCAAGAACTTGTATTTTGTTAACCTAAAATCATGATTTTATTGTTGAACCAGCAATTCATGTCTTGTTTTCTAAAATTCATAGGTAATCCTTATTTGTGATGAGTGGGGCTTCTGATAGCAAATGTTTTGCTAGGACATCTTGATAACGATTTGAGTTAATTGTTGAGTCTGTAAAAGCTGTGGTACCACTTGTATCAAGCATTTAAGGAAGATATGCTACCTATATTTTTTTTCTTTTTATCCTCAGGAAATTTTGAAGTATAGTTTTGGAACTTTTCATTCAAGTGGCAATCTTTCGCACACTTAAACCACATTGTTTCAAGAATAACTTCTTGTTCCTTTTCTGATAATAACTTTCTTCTGCCTATTTTCAAAAATCTTTCTTTCACGTAAATAATGACGTAAAATAAAAAATCTTTTCATTTTGTCCACCTCATATTATGGATGATAGGCCCCGAACCGTCGCCAATAGCCCACTGTGCAGTTCTAGTGTGACGTTATTTAACAAAACCAAACCAACCTATTATGGACCTACTTAAAAAAGGAAATGGTTCAGGAATATTTCAATATGACTATTTTTGTAGACCAAAATTTGTTTAGTGTTCTTGCTGGGTATTTTTCCTAATGTGGAAGGTTCGGTTTGGTTAATTTACGTCGCCGCACTAGAGCTGCACAGTGGGCTATGGGCGACGGTTCGGTGCCTATCTCGAAGGAAAGACCTGGGAACGATGCCGGCCTCCGTGGCCGAGTGGATAAGGGCGTCAGCTGGTAATCAGAGGGTTCCTGGTTCGATCCTGTGCGACGGACTTGACGGAAGGTTGCCAGCTTCACTACAAAATACTAGGAATGTCGTCCAGAACATCCACAAAAATTATCGGCGTGTATATGGATGGGACTGGTGCACGATAAATCTGATCGGGGTCCAAAGTCCCGACGTCTTTTGAAGGCGTTGGGTGCCAGCTCAGGTGTTGCCCTCGTCATCTGACGGGAACGATGCGGCTCGTATTTTTGAACCATCTGATCATGGTTCAAAAATACGAGCCGCATCGTTCCCGGGTCTTTCCTTCGAGATAGGGCCCGAACCGTCGCCAATAGCCCACTGCGCAGCTCTAGTGCGACGTTAATTTAACCAACCGACTGGTGCACGATAAATTTGAAGTTTAAAATTATGAAGCGACCAATTATTCAACTACAGCGTAATTTGCTGTGCATAATAAACACATTGAGAAAGGTAAACAACCTTATTGGCTCATTTCCGTACGTCGGTTTAGTAAGTTTATCTGATTAAACCGTGATCAGTGAACACTGCTGGTAATTTTTACCGGTGTTAGGGGTTTTAGGGTTGTACATTCGCGAAGTTTCATGCCAAGATATCACTAACCAAAGAAATCAAATCTTTAATTAATTGAACTACCCGGCCTTTTAAAATTAAAATTTATATTTTAATTTGTCAAATATCGAATTTTCAATCGATAGTACAGTAGCGAAATACAATTATTCAAATTCTAGTTATCCGGATCGCTTTGAGAAAAAAAAAGAAATCAGTAAAATCAACATTTTAAAAGTTTATATGTGTTGTTTATAGTATAAAAGTTTATATTGTTTTTAATAGTCATTAAAATTACAGAAATAACTTTTTTTTTCATGAATTATCCAGTTATTCGGTTATCCGGATGTATGAGAATAAAGTGTCATGTGAATGCATCTTTTGCACGTTGGCGCCTAAAGTCGGTTAAAAATTCAATATTTCAAAATAAATAATTCGACCTCCTTGATATGATTTTACACAGTTCCAATTAAAAAAAACTTAATTTAACTAAACTTTTTGGATTCCTAAAGAATACAAATTAGCTAACATTTAAAAAAAAAATTCAATTTATATATATATATATATATATATATATATATATATATATATATATATATTTAATTTCAGTTGAAACTAAGCTAAAGAGAACTTCAAAAAATGTTTTTATTTTATATATATTGAGATCATTACAAACTATGTGGTCAGTTTTCTTTTAATTAACATTATTTATCGTAAAATTATCTTTTATTTCGTGTGTTATAGAACATTGTATTTTGAACTGCTTTTGTTCCCAGATATAAAATATTTTATTAATTTATTATAAGAGAGATGGCAGCACGAACGATATTTTTACTTGAATTTCCATTTGTGAATCGGCTACAAGATTTGATTCAAGTTGAAAACCGTAGTGCAATTTCTACTTTATTTCTGGTGTTACAAATGTAAAACTTATTATACTGTTAAAATATCCTAATATTAACAATATTCTGTAAAACATTTTTGTTGTATTGGCATTTAAAAATAAATTGCAAATATTGTAAGTGTAATATAAAAAAAATTAACTTTATTTAAAAAAAAAAACACCTTAGGTTTTTTCTTTTGTAAAGAATTCGAAAAACAGATTTTGTGATATATGAATTTAAATTTCAAATATGTCAAAAACCCAAATGAAAATTTTTAAACACCTAAATTAAAGTTTTAGACATATTCATAAAACACTACTTATTCATTGTTAGTAATTTAATTATAAAATTTTGCAATATTTTGGGAATTTCCTAAATATTAAAAATTATGTTATAAATAAAAAAAAAATTGCAAAATATTATAATTAAATTACTAACAATGAATAAGTAATGTATTATGCATGTAAAACTAGTTTAATTTAAATAATTAAAAATTTTATTTAATTTTTTACATATTTGCTGTTTAAATGCATATCTAATTTTTTCTTCAAATTCTTCATGAAGGTATAAATGTGAAGCCTTTCTAAAAATAGACTTAATTTGAATTTTTTTTGTAATACACTTACAATATTCTGCTAAACAAAACAGCGTAATTTTTTTTTAAATAACTAGTCTAGTTTTTTAATCTAGTCTAGTTTTTTTAAAAACTTTTAAAATAATTACCAGTACAACAAATTCTTTTTTACAGGATCTTGTTAATATTAGAGAACTTTAATTGTATAATAAGTTTTAATTTTGTAAGAGAAGAAATAATTAAAAGATGAAATTCTCTACAAGTCTTCCTTAAGATGAAATTTTTTAAACTATAAAAATTAATCGATTTTGAAACTTGTAGAATTTTGAAACTAAGCATGCGTTTTCTTGAATTTGATTTATGAAATTTAAAAAAAATGCAAATTTAGTAAATTTTAGTGTACCGGTCTACCTTAAACATTAAGCATTTTTGTTGTTATATTTGATTAATTATAACACAATAAGAGTTGCATTCTTATTCTACTGAAAATCCTGTTAATATATATTAAAAAAACCGAAATAATTCATTTATCTTAAGTTTTTCGTGGCGTTTAATTAAAATTCAGAATATCAATGGCTGCACGCAATGACAATTTAGCGTGTTTTGACATGAGAGGGGAGGGGGGGGGGATTAAATTTATGGATTGCATACTTATACTTCGTTTAGGTATAATTTATTAGTAAATATACATTTCTATACAAAAAAATTCGATAAATCATGATTGCAAATTTGACCAGTTTTCTACACTCTCATGAGTAAGTTAATGACCGGAAATGAATTTTATGAAGCTAATGCGATTTTGCAGGGAAATATATACAAGACCTTTACAAAATGTTTAGTTTAAGTTAACATTGAAAAAACAACTCAATAAATTAAAAAAAAAATCGAATTTGTTCCTTGGAATGTATTAAAAGAATTCTATTATATACAAACCCCAGAAATATTCGTAAATCCATTTTTCTAGTTTATATACAGAAGTTTTCATGAATTCTATCACAATTTTTTTTCGTATACTCAAACAATTCGACTGTTGGACTTGAATTAAATCACCCTGAATTATAATTTTTTGCTAAAATGTACTCCATTAAAAGAAATAAAAAATTTTAAAACTGATATTAATAAAAAAAATTCTTTCCCCATGACCATTTTTTTCCCTACCTCACTCTACTTTAAAAAAGGATAACTGCAAATCATTAAATGATTTAGAAAATAATTTATCTTTTTTTAATGTCTTGTCGAAAGTGCCTAAGCAGATATAAAAAAAAAATTGAAAAATTAAATCTTAAAAAAAGTTTATGCTTTTCCCCCCTATACTTAAAGAAGTACTGAATCTTATTAGCAACGCTGTTATGTTCGTACGTAAGTCTGGCACAGGAGGGAAGAGAGGTGAGGGGCCTATGAAGAAGGGAGATCGAGACTAGACTTTAATTCAACTGCCAGTAAGAGCAAACATTTCACTAGCGAGCATAATCACATATTTTATATGCATTTTTCTGCTTGCTGTCCTAATAAATACTAATAAAATTAATGGAGGTTCTGTGCTTGTTCGCGCACTTATCTCAAAAAATAATAACTCCATTTCAATGAGATTTTGTAAACTCTGGTTCTACGCTGAAAAAAGTTTTAACGTCAAGTTTTCTTCGATATTTTAATTTGAAAATGGAGTTGTAATTTGTGAAAAGGTTTTCCTAATGTATTTTTTCCAATAGACGTAAAATTAAAATTGTGTTGTGCTAATTTTAACATCTTTTTAACTGGTTTTAATGAAACTTCATAAATCTGAAATATTACAAATATTGTCGACTATGGGGGGTCACTTCATATTCCCGATACTCCCACTTGAGCTCGTGTGATCCCTTTAGCCTGACTGGTAGAGTATCTGCGTAGCCAGCGGAACGTCCCCGGTTCGCTTCCTAGTGACTGCCAAGTGCATAGCACTACAAAGTGTCGACACTGGACAACGAACAAAAAAAAATCAACCTTCTGTCAGCGCAACTTTCAATCAAAAAGATGGGACACCTGGTAAAAATGCAGCACCAGCAGAACAAATTATTAATTACTACCCAAGTGATAACACTTCATGGGCATCAATCACTCGTTCCTCCGTCCGACTCACTGAGAGGGGGTAGTGACGGTGTTACTTCATATTCCCGATAGCTCGAGTAATCATTTTAACCTGACTGGTAGAGTATCACCGTATCAAGTAGAACATCTCGAGTTTGCTTCCGAGTGACTGCCAAGTGCATAGCACTTACAAAGTGTCGACACTGGACAACGAACAAAAAAAAATTCAACCGTCTGTCAACGTAACCTTCAATCAAAAAAATGCAACACCGACAATAATGCAGCATCAGCAAACAAAAATAATAATCATCAACCACTGTACACGTGTTCACACATCACGGGCATCAATCATTCGTTTCTCCGTCCGACTCACTGAGAAGGGGGGTGGGGGGGGGGTACTGCGGGGTTCACTTCATATACCCAATAGCTCAAGTGATCAGTTTATTCTGACTGGTAGAGTATCAGCGTAGCAAGCAGAAAGCCCCCAGTCCGATTATGAGTGACTGTCAACGTAACCAACAACGGGACCAACAAGACCAACAACGGGATCAATGCCTAAAAGGATTGGTCCAGACTAGTATCTCCTAACTATTCCCTAATGAATATCTAACTTCTTGGGGTCCGGCACTGTCATAGACGCCCACGTTCACTAATTTTAGGGCATATTATAAGGCTCCCAATTAGTCCCAAATTACTTGTTCAGTCTGATTTTTTAAAAAGCAATATTTGAATATTTTTAAAGACTTTAACAGTTGGATTAAAAAAAATTAATTCAGAGTTATGATTTGTTTTTTAAATGCAGCTGAAAAATTTACTAAATTTTCAAACAAAAATGTTTTTTAGAAAAAATAGTGTGCGTATAATATTTTATTACTTGCACTAAAGTGTTTAAAATGTTACTAAAATAATCATAAAGTTTCTGGAATATATTTCTGGTAGTTTTTAAAACATGTGCCTCAAGACGTGGAAAAAGTAAGTTTCGAGTAAATTGGCTTCTAAGTTTGACCGAACAATGCGATTCGATATATGGGTTTATTCAAAGTTTTATAACGGTAAAAATCTCTAAAATATTTTTTCAGTGTCAAAGGGTGCCGAACCTCTTAGAATCCATTACTCTTATAGAATTGGACTGGACTCGGCGAGGGAGAATCAAAAAAATGTTATCCATTCTATTTTGTGTCGATATGTTAATAAGGAACTGAGTTATTGAAATTTACTTACCTTACTTAACATTCTTTTGGAACACTTTCTGTATGCTTGTCCGAACATACATTTTGACTGTGTGAACATATTTTGATAATTCTTTTTCATGATAGCTTAAAAAAACCATAAATGCTTCATAAAAACAAAAATCCCATGAAAACAAAAATCTACGATTTTTCAATTAATTAGGACCTATGTCTATTAACTTGTATGGTGCGTCGTATTAATTAAACTCATGTAAAGAACGGGTAATTTGCTAGTATGAAATAAAATTGTCGAGTATACTTGAATATCATTAAGGTAAGGAAATAATCTATTCCAATCTATTCCTTTTCATTTCACATAGTGAAAAATAACACCCTACTCCCTCATTTAGAGTTCGCAGATCTTTTGGGTATTAAAAAAGTATTTCTGAGAGGGGGGGGGGGGGAAGGAAGGGAGAGAAAGATAGAATTAGAGAGGGTGAGAGAGAGAGAGAAACACGAAAATGGAAAATGGGACTTTAACACGCGATGAAGGGTCGTAAGTACTCTTAAGTCGTAACAGTTCAACGTACTACTGAAGAGTCAAATCTTTGCTGACAAAAGTGTCTTAAACATACAATTAATTAAAAAGTTAATCAATTCAAATTAAAATACGGTTTTCAAGTATATAACTTGTTCTTTAACTTAACGGTTTTACCTCTTCATCGGATTATGGGTTTAGAAGAGTAGAATTTTTTTTTTATCCAATGAAATTTTTATATTATATATTCACCAGCTTGAATAAACTTGTAATAAACTCAAGGGTCTATCTAGGTTGCTCTACCAGTTTCTATTCTGGAAATTTTCATTTTTGACAGATAGGATACCACACCTCTTTATTTTGTATCTTTAAGTAATAAATATAAATCCATTGTTAAAAGGAAACTTTACTGATTCATAAGTATACTGAAATTATAAATAATCAACTTTTAATACATGTGTGTTGTGTGTTACAAATCTACAGCTTTGTAGAGCGATCTTGATGAAATTTCACACACTTGACCTTCCAAACATGAGGAAGGACGTTGTCTGCATAAGATTTCGAAAAAACACCTCCATCCCCTCCCCTTAAAGCAAAAATTTCTTCTTACTAATGTCGTCAGATGGCGCCACGAGGAAGAAATGGCCCATTACTTTGCTTAAAGTCCGGGCAACGCCGGGGACTTCAGCAAGTATAATAAAATTCTCTCATGACAAGTATGATAAAAATGTGCATGGATTTATAGTAAACTTACGTTATCACTATTTGCTCTGAATATATGTGTAGAATTTTTTTTATCGATATATGTGTTTGGGAATTTTTTTAAAAATTAAATATAATTATCTTATGAGTTTGACTGACATTATGGCTGTTTGTGACACATATGAAACGTACGAATTTTGAATTTAATTAGACATATTTTTAAGTAGCTTTTATCAAGGATTAAAATTTACATAAGGAATTTGTTATGGTATTTAAGTCTTATATTGAAGCGTAAACTAGATTTAAATATTTTAACGTGGGCTTGAGAAAAAACTGACAAGTCCGTTTTTTTTTAGTTCTCTGCATAATTATTATGCAGGCAACTAACTTAGTTTTTCCATCAAGCCCATGTTATAATATTTAAATCTAGTTTACGTTTCAGTATACGATTTTGATAACATAATAAAGTTGTTGTTGTAAACTGTCATTGTAAACTATTTTAAGAAAAATCTTAGTCAATAACGAATGTGGTTCCGAAATAAAACACTGTTACATATTAAGATTAAGGCCCGTTCTACACGAACGAGAAAAACCGCGCGAGCTTCTCAGTGATTCGAGAATCCAAACCACGTGGTTTGTATTCTCGAATCACCGAACCATCTTCAAAAGCTCACGCGTTTTTCTCGTTCGTGTAGAACAGGCCTAAAACAGTCTTCTACAGCCTCGTCAAAACAAAATCCATAATACCTCAAAACAACCGCGACAGCCGAAAGAAAATAAAAGGTGCCGAATTTAAAATAAGAGGTAAATTAGGAGAAAAGTTCCAACATCTCACATTTCAAGAACTTTAACAATCTATTAATTGGATGACAAGGAACGATATTCCCAAACAAGTGAGCTGTTCCCAAAGCAACGATAAACTTCAAACCATAAACTTCAAATTTGATGACGGGTACTTAGTGAAGTCCAGCATATAAATTTCTGGAAAACAGCCATTTCTAGACGTTGGAAGTCGAAGGAAATATATGGATAAATCTGGATATAAATTTATCAAAAAGTTGCTTTTTGATGGCTTAGCCCATAAAAAAAATTCTTTTTATGGTCATTTTGTATGGTTATAACCACAATTATAATTTATTAAAGTACCGTAATTTGGGTTTACTTGGATCCTACACAAAATGTTTTAAAACACAAAGTCTGCTGTAATGAAAATATAGACGTGATTCACCATCCCTTCAACAGGTAAATACTCTAGCTAGTACCTGAAGCGCTGAACTACGTACCAGCTCCTCCCGCCTTTTACTAGTATAGATTATGTTGCTTTGTGGTAAAAACACAAATTTTTCATCAAAACATATTTTTTATATCCTTGTGTATTGTTTTATTCATACTGTTTTAAAATAAATTGTTAAATGCATTGGAATTAACTACCAGATGAATGTAATATGAGTTAGAAATCGAATGTAACGTTATAAATGTTAAACACAGATCGAAATGCATATATATATATACATTCTAATAAGATATTACAATTTTTGAATTTAAGTAAAATAATTTCAATTTTCTCTTAGTTTACTTCATGTGTTTGATATTGCTTAGGAAAATATAAAATTCTAATTAACCAAAATACTAAATTTTATCCACGTGAGTTCCCAGCAAAAAAAGTCAGCATAAAACCTTCATCAAAATTGTCAAATTGAAGGTTGTTTGAAGGTTTTATAAAGGATATTGAAACAAAAAACTGCAGATTTGGCGACTTAGCACCGTCTGTGTTGGCAACCCTGTGGCATGCGCATGACCTGTTGTTGCCAGGGAAACCTCTTTCGCAGATTCTCCTAATGTCCCCAACTCGGATTATTTCATGAAGTAAACAGTCACTTACTATTCGCATTATCTGTCTCGCTGCCTTTCACATTAGAGAATAGCTATTTGAGATATATCTTTTATTCAACAAAAAACATTTTTGAAAATTTCCAGAGGGCCAACCACAGATTGAATTAGAAAACTTTTGAAAAAGTTGGAGAGGGCATTGTTTCTCTGATAGTCTTGCGAAACTTTGTCTGGTCCTGTCTGATGTACCGGGTTCGAATCTTGGAAAGGATTGGGGTTCGGAATCCAAGCTAAGCTGCAGTTCTCTTGCTCTTTTTCAGCTGTTAATGGGCTTAACTGGGTAGTTTAGCGACACTTGTAAAGTGTAGATTGTTTTAGATTTACCCGGGTTTTCGCTAGAATTTGATAGCTGTGTTAAAACAGTGGGGATATTTACTATAAATAAAATCACTTTAATTTACAATATATTTAAATGAGCAAAAAAATCTCAGCTTTTCTTAAATGAGATTTTTATTAAAATAAGAGTGAAAATAATTGAAAAATTAAATGCTTTCTGTAAACTTAATAAATACATGTTAAGTAATTTTTATTTATTTACAAATAACCTAAAATGTAATGTAGTACTCACCATTTTTTTTTGTCTATAATTATACTCTTTTCACTTTAAAATGGCACAATTATCATCTACTTATATATAAAGTTTAGTGTAAAACTAATTTTACAGCTAATGTCATTGTACACCAATAAACTTTCTGCTTTTGGTTTAACTTTTTGTATCCCGTTTCGTAGATAAATTATTCAACTTTTGAGATTTTTTACAGACACTATTACAAATACTTTCACACAATAAAAATTTTTTTAAATAAAAGTTTTAACTAAGCAATGTTTAGTTTAAAGTAAACTAGATAACAAATGACAAAATCTATTAACTTTAACTAGTGTTGCCGCTTCCTGTGTGTTATTTCTCCAAAACCTTCGAGAATCCAAACCATTTTAGTTTGCTTTGAAATCCAATAATCTATAAATCAAGAGATATAAGTAAGTACTCTATCATTACAATTTTAAGTGTTATGCAATCAGTAAAAAGTGTAATATCATTTAAGCATAACCTATGGAATCTGAGCCATAGCTTATTGAATTATTCCTACTTCTTTTAAATTTTGTTTTCTTCAACTGTAAATTTAGTCACTATAAAACTGTACAACACTATTTATTAAATAAAAACTAGTCTTAAAAATTTTTAGAATCCATTTTTTAACGAAAATTGCTTACTGTTCCTAATGCCAATTTTTAAGTTTGGAGCTGAAATTGATAAACTTATATGATGAAAATCAAATCCCTTTAAATTTGTAATTGATCTGACACTATTTTTTAAGATAAATACTTAACAAAATTCGGGCTTTGGACAGTTTCAATATTAATGTCTTTTTTTAAACTTTGTCTCTGGATTTTGTTATTCTTACCTTCCTACAGTCCCTTTTTCATATGTTACTATTGTAAGGGACGTTATGGATTGGGAACAGTAGTGAATTTTACATTATTAGATTTAGTCTATTATTAGATTATTATTAGTCATTATTAGATTAGAATCAAGAAAAACTACACTGTAAAAAAAGGTACTTAAAATGAGTACCTGAACATACTCGTTTTTCTTTGAGTACAATTGCATCGTAAATGAGCGATGACTTACTCAATTTTAAGTGACCGTACTTTCTCAAAATTGAGCAGTGTGATTTAATATTTCTAATCTCAGCTTGTGTTCAAGCGATCTTAACAAAACGACCTGACAAATTTAAAAGAGCTGTTCAGAAGATGGTTTTCCACCTTATTTGATATCGATTGCTTAAATGGAAACTGAGTTATTACAACTCAATTATCTTGCTTCCAATTTTGGCACACCTATTTAAGATTTCTTCGGTATATAACTTCTTCATGTCGCCCTGGTAGTACAACGGATAAGGCACTGGACTGCGGTACCTTAGGCCATGGGTTCGATTTTCGGTAAGTTTTGCTTGTCATTTGTTAATATTTATTGAAACTGATTTATGAAAGCAGTCTACGTAGGCAAGCAACTGATTTAATTATTCATTGTACTCATTTGTGAGTACATGTCTTTTTCAAAAATGAGGCTTATGTATTTGAGCATCGAATGTCTTCAAAAATGAATACATTTTACTTATTTTTAGTACCAATTTTTAACAGTGTAGATATCAAGATGTAACAGAAAATAATTAAAAGTTAGGCATAAAGAGCAAATAGAAGCAGCTTTGACATTAAGACAGCAGGCTACAATCAATAAGAAAAAACAAAAATTAGAAATACAGAAAGAGACACCGTAGAAAAGTAAACAAGAAAAAACTTTCCGAAGTTCATGTATCCGCACACTCTGCATTGGATCTCTGAAAATGGAATTGAGCCAATTGTGACAACTTTTGCTTCGAGTAAGCAGAAACAACAAGTTGTATCTAGTTCAATAACTGAAACCCCCGGGCTGAAGAAAGAAAGTTTCATCTAGTCTATCAAGTACATACAAATAAAACAGATGATAAACACAAAATTTGGGTCCAAAACGTGCATAAGAAAGAGAAAGAAAAAGAAAGCATCGAATGAAGATGAGAAAGAATCCAGGGGCTTATAATAAATATTGTAAGCTTGAAAAAGAGATATATCAAAAAAGAAAAGCTAAAGGTAAATCTATTGACCAACTGAATCCCAGGGAATAGAGAAGAATATGAAGAATGTGGAAATCAGACAAGTATTACCAAAAAAAAGTAAGCTGTAATAACTGTCCTGTATATGTATCAAAATTCGAAATTAGCGGTCGTTATGTATTTTGCACCTAAAAATTTCCATTTAGAAACCGTAATTTTACACCTGGTCTTCATTTTTTACGCCAAACGTTGATTTTTAATAATTTATTTTGTACTTTTCAGTAAGATGGGGATATTTTTAGAGTACAAATAGAAATATGCTTCTAATTTTATGCAAAAGAAGCTTTGACGATTACAAAAATATTGCAACAGTTGGCAGCTTTGCTTAAGACATTCGAGTTATTTTAAAATTACTCTTAAGCAGATGTTTTGACAACTAAAAAATATAGATAGGTACGAATGACACCTAACTTTTATCTCCTAACTTCGAACACTGATGCATTGCTGTGGGGTAGCAGTTGTTCTGGCCACTAGTAGAAAACCACCACAGCCTGCCAGTGACATAAATAACATGTAGAATTGAGGATTCTCCACAGGCAATATCACCCAGATACTTTTGCATAAACACTGTCGAGGATTATGCCAAATACTTTCAACAGCTATTTTAAGAATGAAACATTTTTACAACACTCTTTGTTCTAAATATTTAACTAATTATGATTTTGTAATTAATTTTCAATTACTACTTGTAACAGTCCTCATGGTGTTCTTACCGTCCCTTCCTTTTCATTACGCTCCCCAACTATATAAAACTTTCAGTCCATGATTTAAAATTTGCTTGCTGATATAATTGAATGGGCAAATGAGAAGGGTTAAAAGTTTTGGAAAAAAATCTAATTTTTATATAGATGAAAATTTTAAGTACATATGCGTCTTCCCTCATAAATTGTATAGCTCTGCTTGATTTATTTAGGCAGATACAGAGCAGTATATTTTACTTTTAATGGTTCGATTTCATTAAGCGATCCTAAATGCCAAATATACGAAAACCAGGCAATTTTGTTAACCTACCACCACTAATGACGCTCACGGTCGATGGATAGAAAAAAGTTTTATGTTCTTGTATATTATTTTACTTGGGGACAAATAGTGGATGATCAATGGAAAGCAATCCATTTCTTTAAAATTGTTGTCTGTGAAAAAGCTGTTTATCTTGAAAAGCGATTTTTGTCAGTAATCCCCTTCTTCCACTTGCCCCTTCAATTAATCCATTTACTGGATATCCAGCATGTAAAGTTAACAAATTATTACACCCTGAACCTACTTTCTATATGTATATAATTGTAAAGTTAAAAAAAATATTACACCCTGAACCTACTTTCTATATGTATATAATTGTAAAGTTAAAAAATTACTGAACCTACTTTCTATATGTATATAATTGTAAAGTTAAAAAATTATTACACCCTAAACCTACTTTCTAGGTGTATATAATTGTAAAGTTAAAAAATTATTACTCCCTGAACCTACTTTCTATATGTATATAATTGTAAAGTTAAAAAAAATATTACTCCCTGAACCTACTTTCTATTTTTATATAACTGTAAAGTTAAAAAAAAAATAACACAAAATAAAAAAAATTGTTAAATTGTGACATTTACGCAGTGCTAACAGAAAAAAATAATTTTTCAAGTTTGTTTATTTTGTGTTTACTATATTTAAGTATTACGTGGTTACAACCACCTGACGGATACAAACGTGTATATCCGTTCGAGTATCTCCATTTTTTCCAGTAGTACACGTAATATAAAAGTTGATAAAAAAAATTGAATTATGTTTCATATTTAAAGCATTGGTAGGGCTTTTGAAAACCTTCTCTATTAATAAAATTTAAAAAAATATGTTTGTAAAAAAGGAATGTGTAAGAAATATAAATTAAACCTTCTTGCAGGGAAAACAAACCTACATATTTGCATAATTAGTACCAGTTTTATATAATATAAAATGCTACATAATTTAAACATCATGGGGACGGTAAGGAAAATTGGACACAAAAGCCCAACAGATTTTTATCAGTTACATTAAAATTCTTGAGCAAATGAACACTGCTGAACTTTTTTTAGTAATATTGAAACATTAATATAAAGCATTTACACACATATTTTATCTTACTTTGTTAAAAAAAATTTACACAAGTTTCACATATCTGAAAGTTAAAATTATGGTAAAATTGAATAAAATAGTTTAAAGAAATGGTCTATGAAATTGAAATGAAGTGATGCTTGTCTGTTTAAATTTTTGCGTGCGTTGCCAATATGCGAATACAAATACAATCTCTGTGCAATAAGAATATATAACAGATACTTTAATAGCGGTTATTTAAGCATGTTAATTGATACATGCTTAAATAACCGATACGCTTATTTCAAATTCGTTATCTTCAATATTGAAAAAAAAAATATTAATAAAAATTCAGGGAGGCACAGTCCCCACTGTACCGTAAGGTTTGGTGCGTAAATATTTTGTACGCGTGCCTTCTCGGCCTGCTCCTTCTTGCGTCATCGGTGAGCTCTAGATTCTTGTTATATTGTTTAGACTTTTGGGTATAATTTTTTTTATCTTGACTGCTCTTTTAACTTGTTTAAGTTTTTTATACCGCAATTGTGTGTTTTCGATATTCTGGCTTCATAGTGAAATCTTCTCCAAATCGTCACTTTCCACTTCGTACAATTTTAAAGCAAATAGTTTAAAATGTTAACAAACCAAATGAAATTGTTGAACTTGTCGTTCTTTCCAATTTAAGCACGCACTCACCCTAATTCGTTGAACTGAAGGTACAGTGGTTGCGTAGGCCAGCGTATGCCGACTAATATATCCCTACACGTTTCAAAAGTCATAGTAGAAGTGGGTTAGGACCTACCTGTCGACGCGACAATCTTCCTCTACATGATGGTAGGGTCATTTATCCACATAGACTGCTTCCCCTTATAGTTACGGGACTTTGAAGTATCAATGCTTTTTATGTCGTATATTTTTATGTTTAAGTTTCTACCAATGACTGCTGTACCCGGACTGACTTTATAGACGTAATCCCGTTAAAAAATTTAAATGACATAATGTTTAAAAAGCGAAAAAACATTTTCTTCATGCAAACCTTGATTAAACTATCTTACACATAGAAACTATCTTACACATAGAAACTATCTTACACATAGAAACTATATTACACATAGAAACTATATTACACATAGAAACTATCTTACACGTAGAAACTATCTTACACATAGAAACTATCTTACTCATAGAAACTATATTACACATAGAAACTATATTACACATAGAAACTATCTTACACATAGAAACTATCTTACACATAGAAACTATATTACACATAGAAACTATCTTACACATAGAAACTATATTACACATAGAAACTATCTTACACATAGAAACTATCTTACACATAGAAACTATCTTACACATAGAAACTATCTTACTCATAGAAACTATATTACACATAGAAACTATCTTACACATAGAAACTATATTACACATAGAAACTATCTTACACATAGAAACTATATTACACATAGAAACTATATTACACATAGAAACTATCTTACACGTAGAAACTATACTATCTTACACGTAGAAAATATCTTATACATAGAAAATATCTTCTATATACAGTATGATACTAAGTTCCTTGAAGTGATCTGATACTTGGATATTAAGTAGGCTATACTCCCATCTAACACTAGTTGCACTCTTCTTGTATTAATAATGATCGTGGGGCAAAGTCCGCCGATAAATAACGCTGTTCTCGTACTTGATAAGATAACATCTATATGCGGGGGAGGAGATGTCCATTAACTGAGAATATTGGAAGTGGTCAAAATTAAGTAATCGTATACTTTCTCAAAAATGAGCAGTGTGATTCCCCATACAATTCTACCGACTAAAATTTTTAAATTAGAAAATTATGGTTATTCCTACAGTTCTGTACATGAAGATTATATATTAATTACATAATTTAATTTGATATTATCCTTTGTTAATAACTTAATTTGCTATTATCCTTTGTTAATAACTTAATTTGCTATTATCCTTTGTTAATAACTTAATTTGCTATTATCCTTTGTTAATAACTTAATTTGCTATTATCCTTTGTTAATAACTTAATTTGCTATTATCCTTTGTTAATAACTTAATTTGCTATTATCCTTTGTTAATAACTTAATTTGCTATTATCCTTTGTTAATAACTTAATTTGCTATTATCCTTTGTTAATAACTTAATTTGCTATTATCCTTTGTTAATAACTTAATTTGCTATTATCTCAATAAATCCTTTACATTTTTTTTTGTTTATAGGGGAAGCGGGGAAAGACGGGAATGGGCAATTTTCCCCCTTCAAATGTAGCACCTATCGGATTTTTTTCAGAACTCTATTATTACAGTCGGAGTATTACCTCTACGGCCATAGAGAGCGGTTATATGCATTGTTGTCTGATTAATGATAGGTGCTTTTTTACACTATTTCCAATTACTACTTGTAACAAACAATACTTCAAGTTATTGTTTGGTGTTTTAATTGTATGTATCATTTCTATTCAGAACTCTCGTTTATATAATCTTATTGTACGTATTTTTAAGCTCAAAAAACACTGTTTTTTGTTATTAATACAAAAAAATAAGCCTAACCCCGAAACTCAAGAACGTGGCTTTGGGGGCAAAACGGGGTGTCCAGTGACAAGAATCCAGTGACAATGCAGAACTTGAAGAATACAACTATTAACTCTACTGTCGTGATTATTTAGAGGAGGAGTGGATTAAATGCAGTGATTGTGGCCGATGGGCTAATAACTCTTGTGCAGATGTTGAGAATGAAGATGAATACTTTATTCATATATATGTTTTATGTGAAAGTTAATGGCTTATGCAAATTAAAAAAATTGTTTACCACTGAGTAATTTTTATTTAATTTTTCATTTTCTGCACTTTTTACTTCTAGGATTTAGAGAGAAAAGTTAGAATAACACGCATTGCCACGCATGTGGAGCAAGACGAGATGTTCTATCTTTGTAAGTTCTTTCTTGAAGAAATTTATTATATTTTAATAATTAAGAACACGTATTTTGTTTTAATGTTATTTCTGTGTATCTAAAGATCCATATAATTAAATATTTTACAAAAAAAATAATAAATATCATTACATCTAGTAGTTATAAATTCCACCAAACCTTAACTATTACGTCTTCCCCTATATTTGCTTTGCTGTTCAAAATAGTAGTGTTAATGTTTGCTGCGCAAAATCATTTAACGCAGTTAGGGATTTAATTCATTATATGTAATTTTTTTTATTTATTTTCCACTTATGCACGTTTAGAGATTTAACAAGATGACACAAAATCCATAAAGATTGTTGAAGGATGAAAATTACGACTCTTACTCTGAGGATTAAAATCTTCTTAAACTCTTAAGAGTTTAAATTGAAGTTCTCAAAAGTTCTGTCTCCGTCCAGGAGTGAAATCCAATTTTTATATTTAACGAAGCTTTCACTCCATAAGATTAAAATTTTTCATTCGTTTATCAGAGTTATCTGTCTCGTTTTATTTATTAAAAACCTGTGTCTTGTCTGGTTTTAGCTTTTTAAGCTTGCTTATTGATAAAGTGGAATGGCAGAAATAAATTTAAATAAATCCGCTGGAAACTATTGATTTTTACAATTAATTCAGGATTTGTATGGGTAAAATAAACAGCGTTTAAAGTTTCAATAATTAGTCCTTTGTTGTTGAGAAGGAAAAACAGACTAATCCATCAGGCGAAATAATAACTAGTTTCACCGAAGGATGACTAACAGCCAGTTTAATTTCATAGCAAGAAGTAATTGATTAGTGACTATTAAACAGGATAAGCTTAACAGTTTTCAGAGTTTTTACCATTAAAAATTGTTGAGCCGTAGAAAGTTTTTTAATTAACCATCCAAACTAGAGTTCAATTTCAACCAGTCGAACAGTTTAAAAACAAGTATTATATAAAACTTTTCCAAACTTTAAGTTTGAAAGTTTTAAGACTTGTTTTTTTGTTAAATTCTCCAGAGGGACTTATGAATGATAAAATACACTAATAAACGTTTTAAAATAATTAGAAAGCAGATATTCATTAAAATTCTAGCTAATTAAATATGCTTATATGAACGCAATAAAATGAGATGTTTTTCATAAGTTGACTTATATTTCTCAAATTAAACTATCATAATTCTACAAAAATATTTTGTGTTTGTTTTATAATATGTCTTTACTTAAAAACAATAAATGACATATGGCTGAAATTAAATTTTGAGAGAATGATTAAATGTTTAATTGGATATTTTCCTAACGAAAGTTATTATGGCGGAGGAAGAGTAATATCTCTCAGCTTTATTACTCAATTAACTCTCTGACGCTTATGGACGTAATTTCACGTCCAGGGGTCTCCAGTTGTTTTAGCAATATACCCAATATTTAAATTCATAAAAATACACAATTCATAAAAAATACACCATATTTTTTAAATGTAAAGTTTTGAGGTAGTAACTTACAAGCTATTATTTTACAATGCATTTAAAATTTCAAAATAATACTAAAATGTGGGAGACATTTTTTTAAACTTCTAAGGAGTGAAAACATCATTACAATTTCAGAAATCGTTTCAGTGTCAGTTGATTGAAACCCTCAATGTAAAAGTTTCTGATTGTTTTCAATTTTAAAATGACTGAATTTTAACTTTATTTTATTTAAAACTTTAAAACCTGAATTCATATAGAAATATCTGTATGGCGGAAAGTTTCTGGGGATATAAAGGACCCGATTAAATATGAGGAGTACATTTCGAAAATTAAACTATAATAATTCTATAAAAATATTATGAGTTTGTTTGGAATTATGTTCTTACTTAAAAACAATAAACTGGATAAGGCTGAATTAAATTTTGAGAGAATGATTAAATGTTTAATTGGATATTCTTCTAACGAAAGTTATGATGACGGAGGAAGAGTAATATCTCTCAGATTTATTTCTCAATTAACTCTCTAACGCTCGTGGACGTAATATCACGTCCAGGGATTTTCAGTTGTTTTAGCAATACACAATATTTAAATTCATAAAAATTGTTGGATATCAATGCCCATTTTCCCATCACCCCTGCTTGTTTGTAATAGAACAACCCATGCATATAACTTGTAACCTAGTGGTGGCAACACCCTAATCATTCATGTTTACAATCTTCATGTGATCGGTCGTGTTTCGTCCCAGTGGGTCAATATCGTAGGAACCCACTTAAATGTTCTGTTTTAAATATTATCTTAGCTTGAACCTAAAGTTTAAATATATTTCAATAATGTCCTGTCTACCCTCGTGTGTTTATTTCTTTGCTAAAACACCTACATTGGTAATGGAGCCCAGGTCGCATTTCCACTGCGTCAAGAACAGCGAGCAGTATCGTTAGCCCTAACGGGGCAGCCATTTTGAAATTTTTTCGTTCTCGCATCAAGAAATCGTGATTCCTCCTCAAAAAGATGTCTTCGAACGCCATGAGCAACATCGAAAGACTGGGCAAGGAAAACTATGATACTTGGAAGCTTCAAATTGAAGCTATTTTGGTGAAAAATGATCATTGGAATTTTGTCAACGGAACGAAACCGAAACCTACGGATGACGAAGTGAAGATCACGAAATGGACAACAGAAGATCAAAAGGCCCGTGCTGATATTATTTTATCTATGTGCCCAAGTGAACTTTGCAACATAAAACACTGCAAAACTTCAAATGAAGTATGGGATAGATTAAAATCAATATACGAGTCTAAAGGTCCGGCTAAGAAAGCCACGTTGCTGAAACAGCTTCTATTTCGTAAAATGACTACTGAAAGTATGTCCATTCATCTAAACTCCTTTTTCGACACAGTTGATAAATTACTTCAAATGGAAATAGCAATTGCAGATGATCTAATCTCAATTTTAATACTATATAGCATCCCGGACAACTTCGAAAATTTCCGGTGCGCAATAGAATCGAGAGACGAACTACCCAGGCCAGAAGCTCTGAAAATAAAACTTTTGGAAGAATACGAGTCAAGACAAGGAAAAGAAAATCAAGAAATCCACGTCCAAAACTCGTATTTTACTTCTAGAAGAAATCAGCAAAAACCGAACTGGCATGGTGAAAATCGAAACAAGAAATCGCAAAACAAGCAATTTCAAAATATAATCTGCGGATTTTGCAAGAAAAAGGGACATAAAACTGAATCCTGTTTCAAGAATATAGCGGAAAACAAATCTGCAAGACCAGAAAGAAAATGCGTGACAAAGCGTAACGAAAGCGCGACAACAGCCATTTGCATGAACGCAAGCGAAGAAAACAAGGCAATGTTCTTATTTGATAGTGGCGCGTCGTCCCATATGGTAAACAATGCAGATCTCTTCTTCGAATTTCACAAACAAACGAACTCCTACATCAAACTGGCAGTCGACAAAACTGCTAATATTACTGGAAAGGGATCCGTCCGAATTACAGTCCCCGACGTACAAGGTACGAAAATTGTTCGTCTTGAAAATGTGTTATGTGTTCCCGAACTGCAAACAAATTTGATTTCAACTGCAAAATGCACACGAAACAACCGTACTGTTGTTTTCGATGCTCGAGAAGCAAAAATAATAGAAGAAGATGGATCTGTCATGTTGCGCGCAAAACGCATTGGAGATTTATATTATGTCGAACCAAGCATAGAAACCGCTGCTGTCGTAACAGAATTTCAAATGTGGCATCAAAAATTTGGCCACTTAAATGAAAACGACTTAAAGAAATTGAAAACAGAAGAAATGGTACGAGGATTATCGTTCAACAACAGTGACTCTTTGAAGGACTGTCAAGTTTGTATTCAAGGTAAACAAATCGCTACTCCTTATCCGAAGAAGTCAACATTTGTAAGTACAGATTTTCTCGACCTGGTACATTCTGATTTATGCGGACCAATGAAAATTCCATCGCTTGGCGGATCACGATATTTTGTGACTTTTATCGACAACAAATCTCGCCATATCGAAATATTCTTTCTAAAATCTAAAGACGAAGCAAAAGACGCATTCGTGAAATACAAGGCCTGCGTAGAAAATCGTACAGGAAAGAAAATAAAAGTTCTTCGTACAGATAATGGCCTTGAGTACACTGGAAAAGAATTCGAAAAATTCTTACAAGAACAAGGAATACGTCGAGAAAAATCGGCCCCTTAAGGCCCGTTCAGACTGGCATCGCGACGCGCGCGCGCGTCGTGTTTTTCCCTACTTTTCCCAATCGCGTGGCAAAAAATCCCCGAAAACCCGTCGCGCGACGCAGATCGCGTGAGTTGAACCGGTTGAACTTCATCGCGTCTCGTCGCGCGCGATGACCAATCACAATCGAGTATTGAACAAGTTCCGTGCCGAACCTAGTAGCGCTGAGAAAACGGGGTTCTTTTTCAAAATACTACTTTGATTAGAAAGATGTTTGAAAGTGAGAAAGCCGTGTATCTGCAGATACACTGATTTGTTCATTGACAGTGCGGAATCGTAAACAAAATAAGAGTTTTCTGCACTAGGAAATCTGCAGATTCACATATTCGGAATCGTGAAAGTGCAAAAGTTTATTTTAATTGCAAATTACGCCAAAAAAAAAGCGCTAAATGTTAAATATCGGTGACTGAAGACATTTTCATCTACGTGGGCCGTAAGAATGTTAATAAATTCCTGTGCACTTGGCAAACTTGTGAAACCTTCGTCTTTTTTTAAAAGTGAAACTTCTTAGTTTAATTTTTTTAATAAAGCTAAATGTTTCACAAAATTGCTAACTACTTTTATGATTTTGCCAAGTCAGCAGGAATTTATAAACATTGGGTTGCGAGGGTCATGAGAGACAATCTTATAAATAAATAATTTAGAATAAAGTTTTTTAAATGATGCAATTAAAAAAACACAAGAAATATTAATGCTACAAAACACTATATATATATAAAAATATATATATTAATTTATGCTTTTATGTTTACTTACTTCTAACCATTATTTATGTTTTAAACTAAAAGTTAAGCTAAATATTCGCTTATTTGAGATTTAAAGCATTTTAAACATGTTAATGTTTCTCAAAATTCTTGAAATTTTATAATTGATATTAGCTATTAAACAAATTTAAATAGTCATTCAGCATATTCCATGTGAAAAGGTGTAATGTATATGTTTATTAAATTTCACTACAAAACATTTTAAAATAGTATCTTGTTTTATGTAAACAATTTTCAATACAAATGACACATTTCACAAATGCAATTGCATATTAAACTTGTACATTTCATTGCATTTAACAGTGAGTTCTCTCCTCATGCAGGGAAATAAGTCTTAGGTGGATAAACACAGAATGAAAAAGAAAAATACTTGGTTGTACTTGAAACTAATACACTAATAAAAAATAATTCTGGGGAAGCACAGTACACAACGACCTGCTAAAAGGGGGTCCGAACCCCTCCCGAAGTAAATTTAAACAAATAATTTTCAATATAACAGAATTAATTATTAAATTAAGTCAATATGTATTATTAACATTAATTTCATACAATGTGTAGCTTCAATTTTAAATAATTAATGGTTTTATTACATTTTTCCTGTCTGGACTAGGGCTATAACACATAAAACATTTTGAGGCCAACTGAAAGATTTAAAATTAACAAATCAACAGTGCTAAAAAATTCCCCTTTACAATTTATCGACATTTAAATTTTATTTATAGATTTGGTTTAAAGGCTTTAAACAAACAATAGTAAACTACAACATATGTTTAATTAATTTCATTTATTGAAAAACATTTTATTTGATAACACGAAGAAATCATCGTACAAAAGGTTAAAATTAGGGATTAAACGGATATCCAGTTTCCGCCTGAATTTTAACTATCCGGTATCCAGAAGCAAAGTGCCAAATATCCGGATGAATAAAATGACAGATTTTTTTTTATGTCTTTTGTTACCAATCTTTTGTTCCCGCTTTAAGTATTTTCCTGAACATACTAACTATGTATTCCACAGATTCGTCCTAAATTTTTTGTCGGGCTATTCAGGTGGGAAAAGAGAGTGAAGTCATAACTTTCTCCTAAAACCTGACCAGGTGTGTTTCAGACATGCTGGGTTACAGAGGATAGTAAGGAAGATATGCTGCAGACATTCAGAACCAGCCACTAGCTATCTTCGAGTTTGACCCTTCTTATGATATGGAGGGGGGGGGGGCAGGTCCTTCCCCAGAATTCGTCAATGTTTGTTACATATTGAATTACAAAACACCTGAAGCACACACAAATATTGATGCAATCGACAAGTAGAGCAAAAGAGGATACGATTGGGTAAAAAACAAAAGGACATCAGTTACCCCATTTCCTTTGAAAGAAAATGAACTGAGCGTATGAGCAGGGAGGGAAGATACGTTGGAGTGTCGAATTTTGCTACCGAGCATAGAGTTTGCTGCTGATCAGGGAAAAGGGCTATCGTTCATAGTCTTGTAAAAGCGAAATTAGGTTATAGGATGTTGTCTCTTTCCGGGATGTAACACGGAACATCCCGAGGGACAAGCAAGATGTTGGGAGAGGATTGTGCCGTTAGACAGGGAGGCACAGGATTGTTGAGGGGCTGCTGAGTGGTTGTTGCAACAATGCCGGGTGAAGAGTAGACCGGAGTGCTGTTGCAGGTTGTGGAAACCACTTTGGAGTTGTGCGTTGTTGTGAAGTGAGGTTGTAGGAGTTTACGAAGACCACCCTGGAACTGTGCTGAAAGGTGAAGAATGAACCCACGAGTTGAAGTGTATGTGATTTTACTAGTAGTCCTCATTGTAGAAGTGTGCTATTGGAGGGAATCTGTGCAGATGACCAGATCAATAGAGTGGTACCTTGTGGGGGTCACTTCATATACGCAATACTCCAAGTGATCACCTTAGACTGACTGGTAGAGTATTGACGTTCCATGCAGAAGGTCCTCGGTTCGACTGAGAGTGACAGCCAAAAAAGTGCATAGCGCTGCAGTATGTTGAATTACAGGGACGATTGCATTGTTGTCTGCAGCAGGAATGCAGTTTATGGTTCAATCCCGATTATCAGTTGAGAGGGCTTACATATGTACGAGAGAGAAGTGTGCGGAGTGTAGACTTCTGGTTTATTGGTCGTAAATGGTGGTCGCATAGTTGCAGTACTTATAGGTTTTCACATTCACAGTCAGTTTTACAGATGTAAGTTATATTGTTATTGGCGGGGTACTGGTCGCGGAATTGTTGATATGGACAGCGGGAAAGGTAAAGGACCACATAGTCTTCTACCAAGTTACTTGTCCAAGAATGTTCTCTTCCGTATTAATTCAGTGTTGGAGACACTTCTGGGGGATGGTCCTACGTGTTTTCATTCCCTTATTGTGCCCTGAATGTTTTTTTTTTTTTTTGTTGAATTCCAGAGAAGAGCAAAAATGGGCAACTGTACTCCTTCACAATAGGAAAAGTCTGCGAATCGGCTATTCGCTTATTTACTATTGGTGTGTAATATATTTGCATGTGATAAGCAGTATAAATGTTCAAATGATATAAGATTGTAACACTTATGAATACAAATAAATAATTTTGTTCCGCCTGACGATATACTTTCGTTGTTCGTGAGAATTAGTTTTGATACAACTTCAATAATCGGTAAACATCACATCGTTTTGAAAACAGAGGTTTGCAGACTTTACACGCCAACACGAGATAGACATGCGCATGCGCGTATTTCTACTCAGCGATTGGTCAGAGCGGAAGCGATCATCGCGAGACGCGCGGCTCAGTCTGAACGCATTTTGAGAAAAATCCCTTCATCGCGCGCGACGCGACGCACGCGAGTGACCAGTCTGAATAGGCCTTTACTCACCAGAACAAAATGGCGTCGCAGAACGCGCAAATAGAACACTCGTCGAAATGGCGCGTTGTTTACTAATCCAAGCAAATTTGGATGTAAAGTTCTGGGCTGAAGCGATTCGAACCAGCGCCTATTTACGAAATCGATGCCCTTCACGAAGCGTTATGCAGAACAGAACCCCATTTGAAATATTTTTTGGAAGAAAGCCAACTGCATCATATTTCAAAGTTTTCGGGCAGAAAGCATTCGTCTTGAACAAGCACTATAAAGCCAAATTCGATGCACGATCTGAAATGTGCGTCTTCATAGGTTATTCTGAAGTTTCAAAGGCATATAGGTTCTGGCCGACCGACGAGATCAGTCATTGTCTCGCGCGACGCGAGATTCGTACAAGAGTTCAATTCAAACGTTGAATCTAACGAAAAAGAGCTGGAATACTTTTTCCCCATTAGTGGCGATTCGACTGATGCATCTACCGGCGAAGATACAGAGAGGGTTTTTATTCCTGAAGTCTCACAGCGAAATGGGGAATCGACGCCAGATGGAGCTCTCTCCCCGCGACCTCCGACGTCACGAAACGAAGAGCCCTCGGCAGTAGCAGATTCAAATGTACTCTCGCAACCAGACGAGAATGTTTCAGACTCTGAACTCTCGGAACCAAACTATCTTCGAAAAAGACTCGCCGGGCGCCCAAGAATGATTCATACTGGAAGGCGCGGCCGTCCTAGCAAGGAATTTCATTACGCTAAATCAGCTGAGCCAAACAGCTGTTTTATTTCATCTCCAAGTGTTTCGCAAGCACTAAATAGTGACCAAAGAGATAAATGGGTCAAGGCCATGGAGGAAGAATTCTTTTCACTCGAAGATGAATCTGCGTGGGTTCTTGTTGATAGACCTAAAAATAAAAAGGTCATCCCCTCTAAATTTGTTTTGAAGACAAAGTTCAATTCAGATGGAAGTGTAGAAAAATTAAAGGCGCGATTAGTAGCCTTAGGTTGTACACAGAAACCCGGCATTGACTTTGAGGAAAATTTTTCTCCCGTCGCCAGATTGAGTTCAATTCGAACTGTTTTGTCATATGCAGTTGAAAATAATTTAATTGCTCATCAACTGGATTTTGTGATGGCATACATCAATGGAGATTTAAAAGAGACTGTGTACATGGAATTACCTGAAAATTTCAAGGAATTGTATGAAGAAGATAAAGTTTGTTTACTCAAGAGATCGCTCTATGGATTGAAACAATCTGGAAGACAGTGGTACAACAAATTAGATGAGAAGCTAAACGCTTTGCATTTCAAACCGCTCATCTCCGATAAATGCGTTTATCGTCTAAAAACCGCCACTGAGGAAGTGATCATCATTGTGTATGTAGATGACTTGATTGTCTTATCTTCAAGCAAATCTTCCTATGAGAAAGTCAGAGATGACCTGTCTGCAGCATTCAAAATGAAGGACTTAGGTCCATTGCATTATTGCTTAGGAATCGAATTTAAGCAATGCAAAGATAGCATCATTATGTCTCAACGAAAATATATTGAAGACACATTGCATAAATTCAAAATGCAAGATGCTAAACCAGTTGCGTGTCCAATGGATTGCAGCAAGAAACTCACGAAGGATATGTGTCCTCAAAATGATGATGAAATTTCGGAAATGAGAGATATACCATATCGATCTCTCATTGGCTCATTAATGTACCTGTCGGTAGCCACGAGGCCCGATATCACTCATGCAGTGAACTTTTTGAGCCAATTCAATAACAACCCAGGAAAAGATCACTGGATAGCTACAAAAAGAATCTTAAGGTATTTAAAAGGCACTCAACATCAATCAATAATTTTCAAGAAAAATGGTGAACATATCAAGGCGTTCGTCGATGCAGACTGGGCATCAGATGTAAATGACCGAAAATCCTACACCGGTTTTGTCCTACAATTGTCCGGAGGACCAATCAGTTGGGAATCCCGAAAACAGCGTTCTGTGGCATTGTCAACGACGGAATCGGAATACATCGCACTGTCGGAGATCTCGAAGGAGATCGTTCATCTTAGAAAATTTCTGGGTGAACTGTCACCAAAATATGTGTCTGCACCCACGATTGGGATGTCTGATAATCAGTCAGCTCAAAAGTTAGTCAAAAATCCTGTCTTTCATAACAAGACTAAACACATCGACATAAGGTATCATTTCGTTCGCGAAATTTATGAGCGTGGAGATATCGATGTAAAATATTTGTGTTCAGAAAATATGCCAGCTGATGTGTTGACAAAAGGATTAAGTGTTCCTAAACACAATAATTGTTGTAAATTGATTGGATTGTCAGATTTCATTTTTTAATTATTACATAATTGTGTAATATTCTATTGTTTATATGTATTTGTTTCTGTTAAAATAACCATTGTAAAGGGGAATTGTTGGATATCAATGCCCATTTTCCCATCACCCCTGCTTGTTTGTAATAGAACAACCCATGCATATAACTTGTAACCTAGTGGTGGCAACACCCTAATCATTCATGTTTACAATCTTCATGTGATCGGTCGTGTTTCGTCCCAGTGGGTCAATATCGTAGGAACCCACTTAAATGTTCTGTTTTAAATATTATCTTAGCTTGAACCTAAAGTTTAAATATATTTCAATAATGTCCTGTCTACCCTCGTGTGTTTATTTCTTTGCTAAAACACCTACAAAAATACACCTTATTTTTAAAATGTAAAGGTTTGAGGTACACCACCGCTCGGTGAATAATTGCAATTTATATGCATATTATATATTTATAAGATACGCACGGTTTTAAAGGTTTTTTCATATAATTTTATACAGCATAGCTAAATTTGGCTCTTGCGCCATAAAACTCCAACCAACCATGTAATTTTATAAAAAGTTATATGAAAAATATTAATTAAATATATATATGCTTCCCTTTTAATTTATTTATTCATGTAAAACTCCAATTTTCGTATTTCTTTTGAAAGTTTTTTTTAATTAAAATCACATAGTTCGTATAAAATTTTATTAAAAATAAATATTCATATTACTTCGGTATTTTGTTTACACAGATCCGTTTGCAAACAGCTATCCCATTGATCATACGGTTTCAAAAACATTTCCTCGAAAAATGTTAGTCTTGAAAGAGATTAGTGAAGCTTTTAAAATAAGTTATTAACAAAAAGTATTAGTTTTCTGAAATGTTTATTTTCGCAAATAAAAGTCTGTGAAAGTTTATGGAGGAAGAAGTTTTTGAATGAAGTGGAGGATATTATAGCGAACAAAATAAAAGTTAAATCCGAGAAGAGGGGATGTTTTATTGTGAGCTGTGAAATGTTGTTTTGTAAGGTTTGGAGAGAAATGTCTGCTCTGATTCCCGAATGTTTAAATTTTTAGCGAAAAAATAATAAAGTCGGGAATAAAATAAGTCGTTTTAATACTGGCATTTTTTAAAAATAGTAAAACTTGGAAACGAAACTGAACATGTATAGAAATTCTAGAAATGAATAAAAAAAAATCAGAGTAAATTAATCCTTTTTAGATGTGAAGGTGTAATAAATAAAATGAGTGTCACATATGAGATTTTATATTTCAGAAAATCACTGAGTCGAATTGTCAAACAAATGAGTGCTTTGAAAATCAATAACATTATTTAGGGTAAAGTGGGGGGGGGGGATATGGGTCTTAAAACTCGATTTTTGTCGTTCAAAGTTCAATTTCTCATTGGAAAAAAAATGTAAAATTATATGTGTTCTTATAAAACCGTTCACTTATTTATTGGAAACATAATGGTATATTTTTACTTAATTCTGAGGTTTATAAATATTTTTAATAATTATTTTTGTAAGGTAACCTACTACGATTTATAGATGGGGTAAAATGTGGTACCCTGTGGGAATTATGGAATTTTTTTTGTGTATAAAGGCATTATTAGAACAAACTTTTAAGTCAATTTGGTAACTTGAATAAAATAAAATAAATAACAACCTTAAATATGTAATACATTTGATTATTAATGTACTGTTTTTTTTCCTAAAAGCAGTTTCGCCATTTTGAGAAATCAACAATATTGTACTATGTATTTCCTTCGAAATAGAACAACTGCTAATGTTATTATTGGTTTGTTTTGATTAAAAAAGCTGTTATGTATTTACTGCTATTTATTTGTGCCCCTGACGATTTTTTATTTCATATAAAACATTATATTTAACTTCGAATAAAACAAGCAAATGGCGGACATTTTTGTTTCAAAATTTGTTCTTTTGTCGACCGTTTATTTGAGAATAAAATGTATGCTAATTCATTATATTAAAATATAAACAGCGTTAAATGTATTGCAGTTAGGTCTTGTCATTTATAAGCTTCGAAGTTCATATTTTTGAAAAATTGCACTTTTGCCAAATATTGTTAAATTTTTACGAATTTCCTATTCTTTAACATTAATAATTTGAAAACAAATGTTTTCCACTTTGCAAAACAATGAAAAACTAAATAAATTAGAATTTTTTCATTGGAATTCATTAAAAGAATCCTATTATATACAAATACCAGGGAATATTCGTAAATAATTCAACTTTTCTAGTTTATATACAAAAGTTTTCATATACTAAACTATAATTTTTTTTTGTATACTCATACAAAAAAAAACCTCATTGTTTTGTATACTTATACCCATTTTCCCTCATACAACATTTGGACTTGAATAAAAAAAACCATAAATGTAATTTTTTGCTACAATGTACTTTATTAACCAAGTAAATTAACAAAAAAAAAACATCAAAACAGTTTCACATTGTGTAATTCAATATTTAATTTTAAAAAACCCATTTTCCCCAGTACCCATTTCCCCCCACCTTACTCTATTGATAATTATCGATAAAAATACACATCTAGAAGAATATAAAATACAAAAATCAATAAATAATGTGTTGCATGTAATAGGTTTTAATAATAGTTTCTTTATTCAAAATGACATTAAAATAATTTAGAAAGTGTATAAAATATGTTTTCTTATAATTCGAAATTGGAAAATAGTTAGAATATTTATATTTTTTTAACTTTATAGTTCAAGTATTTACTTTACATTTTTTTACGCCTTAAGCGTATTTCTTACAAAATTGATCTGTATACATATTGTGACTATTTGAAAATATCCCTGAAAAAAATAATCATGCTCAACTTGAAGGATTTCAATAAAAAATTTAATATAACTATTTCAAATTATATTAGTATTAGTTAATAATAAATTTATTTTTTAACACTATTATTTATTACTATTTAAAACTTGGCAATAAACTGAGTAACTCAAAAAGATGTCTTTTCGTCGTTTTGGCTCTACCAATGAAAATTTTCTGAAATTTAATTTTGAATTTTTTTTTATTACTGCACCAATTAACAATTTTTTGTAAAATATAATGTTGTTGAAAGAATTAAGAATTCTTTAAAATTGTTGACTAATAAGTTATACATTTTTTTCATGATAATGAAATATTAATGACAGCTCGTAAGCGCTATTAAAATAAATTACCATTCTATTTTAAAAGAACACTAATATAATTATTTCTCATGTTTTCTCGCTTTTTATTAATTTAAAACTTTGATTAATTTAGACGTTGATTGAAAGTTTTAAATGAATTTGGTATTAAACATTTAAATTCTGACATAAGCAAACCAAAATGTCACTTAAATCTTATTTTTTTTATTTGGAGGGTATAAAAAGAAAAATCTTGATATGAGTATTCATATAGTATTATTATAACTTTTTAATAAGAAAACTTATGTTTTTCTGGGATAAAAATAAACTCTTTTTGTTAATAACCTGCATTTATAACAAAAATTAACGTTTTGTGGCACGATATTTCTAGGCCTATTACGATATTTCTAGGTCCGTCGTCAATAGCCCACTGTGCAGCTCTAGTGCGACGTTAATTAACCAAATCTAGATTTGAGGTTTATCACTGCTCTGACATAAGCAAACCAATATTAATACAAGCAAAAAAATTAATAAAGCTCGCATTTTCGTTTAAAACCCAATTTTTAAGCTAAACTTTTAGTGGAGGATTAAAAAAAATTGAGTGTAACATATACTTTATTACGTAATAAAATGAAATAAGATCTTTTGAAATGATATTAACGTTTTGTGTCATACGATGACTTATTTATCGCTATTTATTTTGTCAGATAAGTTTATAAATTACCTCCTTTCTTAAATTATAATCATCTATACAAATGTGGCTAATTTATTAGATGTGTATTATTAAACATGTCATTCGAAAATTAATTGCACTTTCTGAACACATGCGTTAATAGATGTCTTATTGGAAGAGAACAAAAGATATTACTGGCACGTCAAGTCAGCAACTCTTCCAATTGATTTCCCTGTATTTACACTATGAATGCAGAGAAACGACATTGCCGTGCTTACAGTCAGTCTTTTATTTTCAATAAATGCGGAAAATGCTCATAATAGAAATAAAAATGCTAATTTATTACATTATGAATTGTCTCCCTATTTTTTTTTTGAAGAAATATTACAACTTTTAATTGGATTTTATGTTTAAATAAATGTCTTCAATTTCCAATTTCTAAAATAATAGCATACCTTTGAGCAAAGTAATTCAAACATATGTCAAGTTTTCGAATAAATTTTTAATTGTAGACTTTCACAGTACTATCCAGTTTCTTTTGTATAATCATTGCGACATCCAGATATATATGAAAGTGAATTTTGTTAAATTATTTACAAATAATTTGTAATGTATTAAACTATTTGCTTAAACATGATTGTGTCACATATATATTAGTAGTTCTGAGAACAGTATACCTCGCGACTGAAAATAATAATAAATAAGACATATACATCGATTTAAATGACTTTAAGCAACATGCATATCAGAAAATCAAACAACGCGTTTGGTCGTAAATGCGTAACAAACAAATTTACAAACAGACGCAATGCTGAAAAGTCGAGTGGAAACAAGGACCTCGTTAACGCAAGGTCAACAAATTAAAGTACAGGAGAGGAAAGGGTTTGTTTGCGCTAATCCCGGAAACTAATCAACCGATTTTGATGATACTTGGTAAATCGTAGTTCTATTTTCGAAGAAATATTTAACGTTGAGTTTTTCTATTTTTTAAATAGAAGATCAATTATAAGTATAGAAATCTATTTTTTTATAAGTATAGAAATCTATTTTTTTATAAGTATAGAAATCTATTTCTTATAAGTATAAAAATCTATTTCTTATAAGTATAGAAATCTATTTCTAATGTACTTCCCTAATAAAAGTTCACATAGAATATTGTTCTATATCCTACAGATGGATGACAAAATTTGAAACATTAATTTTCCCCAACTGATTAGCTGTAGGCTATCCAAATGTTATTTAAGAATTGGATTATCTAAAAAGGAAAATACTCGCAGGCGTTTATTGAAAATTGTAAAAATTAAAGTAATTTTTTAAAGATTATATATAGTACAGAATTAACATATATTTTTTTTAATGTATCATTAACTTTAGTCAAAATGAATCTTATATCTGAACCTCAGAGCCAGACGGGCTAAAGTCTCCATTTGGAGTTGAAAGAAGCTCCCCCAGCTCTTATAAAGTTGAACAATGTGGCTTGGGTCTGTCTGGCTCTGAGGTACAGGTATAAGAATTAAAGACGTGGGTGCAAGAACAAGGCAGCTCCACTGTTTTTCTGATTTATACTTTCCACTTATTCCTATAAAGAAAAAACCTCCATCGATTAGTGCAAGAACCAGATAGATCTAAGCACTGGCTATAGAGATATAAAGAAAATGAGCTGTAGTTTTGTATTATGCGATGCAAAAAACACTCAACGTTTTTAATTTTGAAAACTGGATGCTTTCTCTTGCTGAAAAGTTTACTTTAAATAATCGATACATCTAATTAATATAAATATTTTGCCGTCTATAGACTCCCAAAAACCCTTGGATGGTAAAATTTTCGATTACTTGTTCCATAACAAGGAATTGTATAAAATAAAAAAGTTGTTTTCAACCCATATGGGGGTAGAGTATCGATTTATAGGCAACCCAAATAGCCTGAGTCTGTGAGAAAAGAGAATAAAAGTAAAATTGAATTTTAAAACGTTTATCGAATCTTTTAGATTGAAAAGAGTTTATTTCTCTTGCTATACAACAAAAATAATTTAGTATTTCATTTAATTAACCGTGCAATGGACACTGCAGAATCAAATTATGATTGTCTAATCTGAAAATGCATGTCATTCTATCATTAATTTTAAATTATTCTATATAATTAATTATTGTAAATTACTCTCGATATTTTATGTCACTAAATGTCTTTATCATATCGTCACACTAGTACTAATTAACTACATAGGAATTACGTATAAGTTACCTAGTTGTAGTACTCGTCTCACAATCTGTATTTTTTGTCGACATTTTGTGAAAAAAAATTCATGTTCAAAATATAATTATAACTATAAATAACTATGTTGAACAAAATATGATCGTGCTACCATAAAACCGGGTTACTTTATTCCACATATGGGTAACTTTGTTCCACCCAGCGGTGAATATTAGAACTTTATTGAAGGTGGGTTTGCCTTACTAATACCGAGGCCTAGCTTGAATCTCTGGTTACTTATGCGAACAAACAGCTTGTAGCACTTGGTTGAGTCATTTTTTCGTTTGGGACCTTCGCAGACAAAGTAATATCCCAGGTCTAAAGTAACCCGTGTTTACGACAAGTTTAATTTGTACTTATTTCATAGTCTTAGGGAAATGAAGAATGAGATATTGTCAATATAATATTGGAAATGGAAAATAATTCAATTTTGTCATAATTTACATGGGGGTCCTCGGTACCCCAGTGGTTACAGGCGTTCAGCTGGTAATCAGGGGATTGCTGGTTCGAGCCCGTGCGATGGACTTAACAGAGAAAAGTAAAAAAGTAGTGATCTTGTGATTGGATATTTCCAAAAATAATAGAGTCGTCCAAAACATCCAACAAATTATACCGGGATGTATACGGGACTGTTGCACGATAAATCTGTTCGGGGACCAAAGTTCCGACGCGTATTGAAAGCGTGGGGTGCCAGCTCAGGTGTTTCCTTTTTATCTGACATTGGTTCTAAAATAACGAGGTGCAAGTATGAATCTGTGTGTGAATGTGGCAGTGATATGTCTCAATATGAGGGCAAAAATAGGCAGCCGGAAAACGTATAAACCTTCATTTACATAAACATATGTAAGCAAGTTTCAACTGTTATACCTTTATTATTATAGGTAATTTTTCGGGTATTAAAGGTAATTAATAATATTACCTTTAATACCAAAGTTAAGTTGTTCGAATATTTTTATAATATATATCTTACAGATTCAATATTAAAATGTCATTTTTTTATCAGTTGAATATGACTAAATAAAATTGACTTAAAATACTGTAAAAAATCTTGTTGACTTTTGCTTTAAAAAAATATTTTAATTTGCTTTCTTAACCAACTATTCAAACTTCTTTGGACGAATAAATCTCTTGAAGAAAATTACTTGAAATATCCTATAAAAATTAACCGTGTGTGTGATGTTTACCATTCCTAGAAGAATTCAATAGAATAATATCACCGAATACCCGCTTAACTAAGTTCTCTTTGGCTCATTAATTTCCCTATAAATATTTGCCTGATTGAAATACATAGATGTTAGTCTCAATGAAAGGCGATTCTGAAAAGTTCTAAATATTCCTTTAAAATTTCTGTTTGTTGATAAGTTTCACCAATGAATAGAGTTAATCAACGAACTTTGTATGCATGAAGGGTATTCCGCCTAAAAGGATTCGTTAGAAATTAAGGTTTCGAAATTTTAAATTTTAAAATTGATTGTTATATAATAAACAATTAAATTTCCTTACAATATACAAGTGAATATAATGTGGATGTATTGTTGTTCGATCAAAGACATCGAAAAGTAGTTTGTGAATCCCTGTGTTTGTCTTATAATCGCCCACATACTGCCCGAAGGTAATGCAATTTAATATATTTCTACAAAATTCGTTTTCTGAAAATTGATGAGAATAAAGTTCTTAGATCACCTAAAAGTTCTCTGAACTATTTTCAACTTAGATTGAAAGTTTTAAACTGTTATTAATATAAAAAAATATTATTTTTTGTCTGTTACTTTTTTTCAAATATTCTTTTTGTGTAAAAGTGTCTCGTGTTAGTGTATATTAATATTTAGGTTAACTATTTGGGATTAGTTTGATGTGAAAATAAGAACCAACCATTATAGTCTTTTAGCAAACCAGTATGTAATTATCGATTTTTTTTACTAAATAGGGAAATTTTTATTGTATGTAGATTAGAAAAAATATATTAAAAATTACTGGACTTTGGATTTAGAAAAAAAAATAGCTTGGCCGTGTCTATCGAGACGGTTGCAGTTAAACTCAAGCCCCAGGGGGGTGTAGCGTCAAACTCAAAAGAGTGGTACTTTCCGAACAAATTGGAATTTTTAAGTTGTGTCTCGTTCCTAGAATTACATTTGCGAGCGTCAGACGAGCATTAAATTGATGAAGCCGTACCAACGATGCTTCGCGGCCCATATTTTCGTTACAATTCACTTCCCACATAACATGAAAGATTATAACAAGGTTTTCATTTAATTTTTGAATAATTTTCACTAATAAGGTTTACATTGAAACTCACATAAAAGTTTACAACAAGATCATGCAATACAGCCTACAAAAAAAATACAAACAAAAACCTTAATGCAAGGTTGGAATTGAAAGATTTTTAATGAAAATCGTGTGAAAAGTTATAGGAATTGATACTCACGCATGTCCAATCCCAGAATACCAAGCAAAAAAATTGTATACACATTTTCGTCATTAGTTGTGTTTTTTAGAGATGATGTTTCGCCCCTCGGTAAGATTTATTGAGAAAATAATTTAGGAAAAATAACTTATCAACGTCCACGGATCTTGTTTAAAAGCGTTGTGTACATTAATTTGTACTGTTACCTGTTACCTGCTGCATTATTCCGGGTTCGATGGGTAGATTTTTAATATATTTATGATTCAGTTGAATAGCGGTTCGAGTTCTGGATGAGTGAGTTGATTAATGTATAATTTATATGTTATAACATGTAAAATTGAGTGATAACTTGTTGATGGAATTAGTATTATTAATTATATAGTAATTAATATATTACACCGTATTCGATAAAGTTTTAATTGACTTCAAATGGTTTTAATTATAATTTTCGGAATTATTATTTTTAATTTATATTTTCGATAGCGTCCTGGGCTCTGTTCTTCTGTTAATCTACATAGGTGTTCTGTGTAAAACAATCATAAAAAGTGTTAAAAAAAATGACTAGTCATTTAGGAATTTTAGCTGATGACATAAGTCTGTTTTGTGTGGAGCACCGTCACTATTGCATTTGTTTAAGAGTTTCAATTTGATTAAAGTTTATGCTTCATATCCCCGTTGATTTTTTATTAGCTCTTATTAGAATATTAATTCTTTTTGAAATGACCAATTTAATTAGCATTGTCATGAGATTATAGAGAAAATGATTACACAACCTTTTCTGTACCAACCTATAATTTGCTTTCTGAGAAAAGTTTAAAAAATCCTTTTAACCTCCCTTTTTGTAAAAATGTCATTCAAACCCTTACACAAACCTTCAATAAGTAGGCTTATCAAAATTTGTCTTAAAAACTTTGAAAAATTAAACAAAAAAACCTTATTACAAGGTTATATGCTGGTGGCGACAACTATTGTAAATGCTTTACACTTGCCAATGACAAGGTTGAATTTTTTTTTAAAAAAAGCTTAAATTGCTATTTGGGTTTGCCTAATATTCACCTCTTACACATAGCCGATTTTAAAGTCGTTTTAAAAGTAAAGAAGCGATAAAACGAAATGAATAAAATTATTATATAATCATAAAGTAAAGACAAAAACCTTAAATACCAATTTGCGAGTCGTGCGATTTTTATGTGAAGAGACATACAAAGTTAATTAGCCATAAATTTAGAAACCGACTAAAAATATTTAAAAAGGATAAGTTCAGATAAGACGTTTTTGCGAACCTTTTTAAAGTCGTGTTGAGCAGAATATCACTAAAACTGTTTTTGCATGGGATACTCTTATCCAGAGACTAATTCATTTACTTTACATGATATTAAGTGAAAGAGTTTACACGTGAGGGTGTGAAAACCTGTATATTATTCAATGGTACCGGACAATCGTCTCTGTGTAACGATTCACAATGTCCCATGTGAACACTGTTAAATATGGGTACTTGAAAATAAGTTAAATGTACTCATTTTTGATTACATTCGATGCTTGGTGATCGTGGGTTTGAATTCATGAGTTTCAATTTGGAAAAAAAAAGACATGTACTTAAAAATGAGTAAAAACTTAGTAAAAATGAGCAGATGCTTGCCTACATAGGCTGCTTTCATAAATGACTTTAAATAAATATCGACTATTACAACTTGAACTGAAGCTGAGATTAACAATATTAAATCACAGTGCTCAATTTTGAGAAAGTACGGTTACTTGCATTTGAGTATGTATGTGTAGTCATATGCTCGTTAAAGATGCAATTGTACTTTTTAAAATAACGAGTAGGTTCAGGTACTCATTTTTAAGTACCTTTTTTACAATGAAAGCTTCCCAAGTAGCATATAGACACTACAAGTGCGACCGTCATTCTTCGTGTTACAAAGAAGTTACTTTGTTTCTTTAAAATACGCTAAAATATCCATTAGATCATATGCAACGCAATTATTTTATTGGAATGGTTATTTTGGTATTGAAAAGCATAAGTTAAAAAAACATTTTTTACGTTGCATAAAAACGACCTTAATGGTGCGACAATTGAGTAGCACAGATGAAAAATGAGTTGTATTGTTTTAACTATTTTGAGAAAATCACGAAATTCCGTCACACACACGATATAACTAGTTTCAATATTGTGAAAGTTCTTTTTGCTAGTAAGTAACTGTTTTTTTTCTTGCATTATAAGGTAAAAAATTAAAACCGTAGTAATAAAGTAGTAAAATATACCAAAATCTAAATTTTTGCTGTGCTGGATATAACTCGTTTTGCATCTGGTCTCCTCAATTATTTAAATTATCTCTTAAGACGTAATATGGAAATTTTATTTGGGAATCCATCTATTTATCCGTTTTAGAGGGGGAGGAGATAATGGAATCTACATATTGTAAAGAATATTTTCTCTTTAATAAAATTGATATATTTTAAAATAAATAGGTTTGAACTACTTGAAATATGTCGTCCATTATATTCGATTTCGAACTTTCTGGGGAAATTTTAAACAACTTATTTTTATTCAAATGACATAAGTTTTTTTTTATAAATAACTATTTTATTGTTTCGAATATGTTTGAATTATCAAATATCCGTACATCAGAGCCAGATGAGCCCAAGTCCAAATTTGGCTCTTTTTGTTTTATTGTAGATTACGTCTTAACTGTACGTTTTCTATCGAATCATATAATCAAAATTCACTCAAATTATTTTTAAGACCTTAGCAGGAGCTAAAAAGCCCAAGTCCAATGCTTTCAGTTTTTTTTGTATCCTGTATAGTTACCCAAATGGGACTTAGGATCGTTTGGCTTTGACATACAGATATTTGAATGATATTGACAAAACGAAATAAGTATACCGTTGTAATTACAGTCAGCTTTCAAATCGAGCTCTATTTAAAAAGTTTTTGTACTTCCTGAAAATTTCTAAATTGAAAATATTCCATCTTAAATAAATTTTAAAAAATTCTCAAATTTATATATAAAAAAAACTTAAATTATATCGGCAAATATACCGCATTCCTTGAAAAGAAATTTCACTGAAAAAATGTACATCACTATTTTCTATACTTTATTATATATAAAAATCATTCTTTTATAACTATAATAAAAATAAACAAAACAAATATGGTATTTCTGTTTATTTTTCCTATCCCAGAAATCTGTTATCAATCAATATAGAACATTAATTTGATTACTACGATCACGCGTTAAAATACCTATCCAAAACGAAACTCAATTCCCCAGAACAAAGATAAACGCGCCAACTAGCAACCCCGTCTAGGGCCAAGCGGTCTTGCTAATCGGCAAACTTTCCGGCTAAGCACTCTGAAGTTTCTTCTACAGGTGAGAACGCGTGCAAGGCAATCTCTCCTCTACTGTACTCCCTTCGTTTCTACAACACCGGCCACGACATGAGTTTACTCGACCGCTTTAAACGCATGTCTTTATTTGCTAGAGGTGATGACGATTCTGACTCTGCTTTCCCCCTTTTGCCCCTCTACGAAAAGTTTCTACAAACTGAAAATGAATGGTAAGCGATTTAGTACTTTTTCGTACTTGCTTTTAATTCATGCATGTGAAAATCTATTTACACCATTTAATTGTGTTAAAATGCATTTAAATAATTTTTTTTTAACCTTTAAATTTCTCAAATTAAATTAAATGCTATAGCCTAATTATATTGTAATATGTTGATGGAAAAAACATCAATGTTGTTTATTATTATTTACTAAAATCGAGAATTAAATGTATTCCTTAAACATTAATAATCATATATTTGTTAAAATTTTAAAGTTATTTTTATATAATAGAAACTTAGAAAACGATCTTTGATAATTGTAACAAATCATTTCCTTTAAAGGTTTATAATAGTAATAGTTTTATATAATTATAAACCATGTATTTGCCATTATATAATTATCAATCTAAAAGCTTAATTTATTTTTAAATAATATTAATAATAGATAAAAGTTAATTTAGTTCGCTACAGCTAACATGTTGATGTTAAAAGCTATGTGACGTAGAATTCTAAAAAAATCTTCACGTTTCAGATTGTCTAATGAAATACATATAAAATAACCTTAAAATGTAAAATATTTAATGAATTTTATCACTTTTCATTATTGAGAACGCATTGTGTGTTACCTAATTTTAGCAAAGTTAACTAATTTTTTCAATTTAATGACTTATACATCGCAAAATTAATGCCGATACTAAGTTTTTTAAATGAAATTATTGCTTTTGAAAGCTGATTATTGAAATGAAATATTTTGGCATAAGCGCTAAAAGTGTTTAGCGCAAAAATCGTCGTAGAGGTCATCAGTGACCGCCAAAGCAATCTTTCAAAGCTCCCGGTCACGCTTTTTGCGTAATTCGCTATGTAAAGCAACCGGTGTGGCTCTTCTGCATGTACTTAAATATGTTCTTATAATATTATTTCAAAGTAACATATATTAGGCTCGTTTGGTGAATTTTGCGGTGATGGGCATTGGTGACCGTAAATCAAGACAAAAGTTAAGTTTTTCATAAATATGCAAATAAATAAAATGATAATAAGTATCATTATATATTACAGCATACTAAACAAAAAAACAATTATCATTTTCTAAACATTTTATGTAAAGTTCAATGTATAAGAAAGGAAAGAAAATAGGTACTCGACAATAAATAAAATGTACTCATATTTAAGTACAATCGACATTTATAATGGTTCCGAATACATGAGTTTCCATTTTGAAAAAAACATGCACTCAAAAACTGAGTAGATTGCCGACATAGGCTGCTTTATAAATCGCTATCAATAAATATCGACAAATACAACCAAGTCGTACTGGGAATCGAACTCAGATCCTCAGCATCGCAGTTCAGTCCTTTATCCGTTAAACTACCAAAGCGACATTAAGAAGTTATAACCATAAGAAATGTTAAAAAAGGTGTACCTAAAGGATAGAAAGTAATATAATTAAGTTGTAATAACTCAGTTTTTATTTAAGCAATTGACATCAAATAATGTGGAAAACTATTTCCTGACCAACTATTTTAAGTTTGTCAGGTTTTGTTAAGATCGTTTGAACTAAAGCTGGTACTAGCAATATTAAATCAAATTGCTCATTTTTGAGAAAGTACGGCTACTTAAATTTGAGTACGTCATCGCTCATTTACGATGCAATTATAGATAAACGAGTAGGTTCAAGTACTTATTTTTAAATACCTTTTTTTACAGTGTATTTATGCTTTTGTGACGATTTACGTTTTCTGTAGCAATGAGGCACTATAATAAAGGCTTTGAAAATTTTCTCGTATCATATTTACATTTTAGTCGCATGCTTGGTGCTTTGAAGGCATCCATCGAATTATTGTTAGGACGGGAATTTTCTCTTCTCTCGTTGCGTTATGTAGACCTGGAAACCCCGCTTTAAAAACAACAACTGACCTAAAATTTATTTCGCGAGCTGTTGTGACATCGCTCTATAGATCCGCATATAGCGTGCGGCATCTTGATTATGATCCTGATCTGTCCAGTAAATATTTAATGACTATTTTTGTCGACACTCGGAGAACAACTGTGCCATAAGGTTTGGATCTCGCGTATAGTGTCTAGTCTGTGTAGTGTTTTAAAGAAGTGTTATACGAATTTATTGATACTAAATTGTAGAAAAATGTCACTTCTGTTATTAGCCTTCCTTTAGTGAATAGTGTAATTATTTTTCAGTGCACAAAACATGGTATTTCATCATGATCATTTATCATTGCCTTATGCGACTTTATTGTATGGAAATGTTTTCACAAGAACTTTATGTGTCTGTTCTATCACTAGTGAGGGATATTTTACCTGCTCAAAAGAAATTAACTTGATGACTTTTTTCAAAACAGTCTATTTAATATCGTATTGGATGCAATATGACAAGCTAAAATGTATTAGGCTTTAGAATTTACAATTCAGAATGCCATTAACGATTTGAGTAACTTTTTACAGGTAAATCGAATCATTCGCCTGTCTTCAGTTTTTTAGTGAATAGTGTAATTATTTTTCAGTGCCAAAACATGATATTTTATCATGATCATTTATCATCATCATGATGCGACTTTATGGTGTGGAGAGGTTTTCACAAGAACTTTATGTGTCTGATCTGTCACTAGTGAAGGATATTTTACCTGCTCAAAAGAAATTAACTTGATGACTTTTTTCAAAACTGTCTATTTAATATCGTATTAGATGCAGCATGACAAGCTAAAATGTATTTGACTTAAGCATTTACAATTCAGAATGGCATTAACAATTCGAGTAACGTTTTACAGGTAATTCGATTCATTCGCCTGTCATTAGTTTTTCAGTGAATAGTGTAATTATTTTTCAGTGCACAAAACATGATATTTTATCCTGATCATTTATTATCACTTTATGGTATGGAGATGTTTTTACAAGAACTTTATATGTCTTTTCTGTCACTAGTGATGAATATTTTACCTACTCAAAAGAAATTAACATGGCGCGACTTTTATCAAAACAGACTATTTAATATCGTATTGGATGTAGTATGACAAGCTCACATGTATTAGGCTTTGGAATTTACAATTCAGAATACCATTAACAATTCGAGTAACGTTTTACAAGTAACGAATGTTGTTCGTTATTGACGGTCTTGCCACCGTTGTCATATCGTGAGTCCTGTTCGTTATTCCCGGTTAAAGCGTTAAACTATTTATTAAACTTTATTTTTAAACGAGTAAGATCCTTAAAAAAAATTATATTTTAGTAAAGAGAGAATAGTTATATAGGGGCCTGCGGTGACCTGATTGGAAGAGTGATCAAAGGGTTGTGTGATGAGTTTGATCCTCGTCTTGAGAGATAGAAGTGAGCTTCTTAATTGATAGATTGCACGTTCAGTCCTCATCGTCCGGTAAATATCCGCCGTGTGGAGAGGTTTGGTGCATGTTAAATGAAAGGGGTCTAAATGTCTTCGTATTTAGTGGTGCGGAAGTTTGTAGATAGGATGCCAGCTCATGTGTTGTCCTCGTCATCTGAACGTCATTCAAAATTTTGAGGTAGTGTTTTAGTATCTTCGGGATAGATCCCAAAATATCGCCAATATCCCATTGTGTGGCTTCTCTACGGAGTTTATTCAACAAATCAATCAACCAACTTACATTATAAGAATAAGATAGTTTTTCGTCTACTATAATAATATGAAATTGCAAGGTGCGATGTAAAGTTTAAATTAACTGGTTATTTCTACCCTTTAGTAGTAAAGGATGCTCACTTAGTTTTTTCTTTAATTTAGTGTTTAAAAATTATATATCCTCTGAAAGGCGAATTGCTAAAGTGTTTAATTTTTTGTTTTTAATAAAAGATAATGCGCAAATATATTTTCATTTCAATTTTTGATAAAACTAGAACTACAGTTTTCCAATTAATTTAAATTTATTCACGTCATATTTGTTTAGTTTGCTGTATTCACCTAATTATTCACGGCATCTTTCTGCATCGTATTCATTATCAAACATGTACAGTAGAACTCCTATTATCCGAACTTAAGTTATCCGGATCAAACAAAGCAGGTCACCGATTATCCGGAACGCTTTGATAAAAATAAATCAGCAAAATTCGCAATTTAAAAGTTTCTTAACAGTGAATTATATTATTTTTAATAGTAATTAAATTAACTTGCATACTAAAAAAAATTCTTTTATTTACAAAGAAATAACTGTTTTTCGTGAATTATCCTATTATCTGGATATTCGATTTTCCGAGTGGGATCTGGTCCCAATTGATCCGTATCATTGGCGTTCTACTGTAAATATAATAAGTTAATTTCAAATAACATTCTCAAGTTAACTCGTAGAAATTTTAATAGAAGTCACTTTGGTCGATTTACATAGTGAAATACACAGAAATCGTGACCTGTGACGTTAAATTATAGCTCAGATAAGTCTGCTTTGCCGATCACCGATGACCCTCACGTCGATCAACTGTCGCTAATAGCCCACTGTGTAGCTCTAGTGCGACGGTTTATTAATCAAACCCACAGCGATCAATGTGTTAAATGTACGATAGAACTTCAAATATCCGAACTCCAGTTATCCGGATCAAACACAGCGGATCACCAATTATCCGTATTCGGATCGCTTGGGGAGAAATAGTAATCACAAATTCCACATTTTAAAAGTTTCTTATCGGTGAATTATATTGATTTTATATAGTCATTAAATTACATTACATACTAAAGAAAAATTCGTTTTTTACTAAGAAATAACCTTTTTTTAGTGAATTGTCCAGATTTTCGATTATCCGGATGAGATCTGGTCCCAACTCATTGATCTGGATAATCGGATTTCACATTTATACGATAACTTGTTGAATTTACTCAAAATATAATACTTAAATATGTAAATAATAAAATTTGTGATCGCAAATACCTTTTTATGCATTCTTAATTTAAACTTTGCAATGTTTGCCTTAAACTTTTAAATATTGTTTATTATAACTGATATTTTATATTTTTAAAGACCCTTCTCAATCATTGTGTTGTTGATAAATAAGATTAAATTAGTTTCAGTCAATATTCCCTTTCGAGAATCGTACATTAGGCTGTGGGGAAGAATGACACAGATACGATGGAATAAGGGGAATGCACCTGATACTAAATCCGGACACTCTAACGTGATTTATGAGTTTCCTTTTATTACACGCCTCGTTTCTTTAGCTGTCTTTGGTTCTAGTTTGGGAAAATCTTTATCCCACACGGATGGGATGATTTCCCATCAAAGCGAGACACTCTACTCTGTATGTTCATGTTGTTGTATCCAAACTGTGCAATTTTTTTTATAACTGTAAATAGATATATTTAACTTTGACAATTCAAGAAAAATCGCAGTGAAAACAGCATTAAGTTGGGCGACTTATTGTACGTAGAATAATTACCATTATGAGTAAAAAAAAGTGGTAATATACTAATATCTATAATAAGAGTGTGTTACAAATTACGGCATCACGTAACACGCGATGTCAGTACAACGGTACATGTGCTATATCTTCAAATCACTATGTTTAAAAGTCCTTAATGACTTGAAATAGTGATATCTCTGAATCGTCACGTTATGTCCAACCGATTAACTTTCAATATATTCCACTATTACCTTTATATGATGACTTATACGAAGAACATGTAATTTTTTAAACCAAACATACTTCAGTGCGATGCCACTTTATAGAGCGTTTGTTATAATAATAAAGCGTTTTGTAGTAATAATAATAATAACAATAATAGCGCGTTTGTAAAAATAACAATAATACATTTGTTATAATACCAATAATAGAGAATTTGTTATTAGCGCATTTACTATAACACTAACGAGTTTGGTATAAATACCAACGTGATTGTTATAATAATAGCGCGTTTGTAATAAGAATAACGCGCTTATAATAAGAATAACGCGCTTATAATAAGAATAACGCGCTTATAATAAGAATAACACGCTTATAATAGTAACGCATTTGTTATAAGAGTAATGCGTTTGTTGTAAAAGTAACGCGTTTGTTATCAGAGTAATGCGTTTGTTATAATAACGAACTTATTATAATAACGCGTTTGTTATAATAATAACGCGTTTGTTATAATAATAACGCGTTTGTTATAATAATAACGCGTTTGTTATAATAATAATAACGCGTTTGTTATAATAATAATAACGCGTTTGTTATAATAATAATAACGCGTTTGTTATAATAATAATAACGCGTTTGTTATAATAATAATAACGCGTTTGTTATAATAATAACGCGTTTGTTATAATAATAACGCGTTTGTTATAATAATAACGCGTTTGTTATAATAATAACGCGTTTGTTATAATAATAACGCGTTTGTTATAATAATAACGCGTTTGTTATAATAATAATAATAACGCGTTTGTTATAATAATAATAACGCGTTTGTTATAATAATAACGCGTTTGTTATAATAATAACGCGTTTGTTATAATAATAACGCGTGTGTTTTAATAACAACGGATTTGTTATAATAACGCGTTTGTTATAATAATAACGCGTTTGTTATAATAATAACGCGTTTGTTATAATAATAACGCGTTTGTTATAATAACAACGGGTTTGTTACAAACTGGTTGAATCGGGAATGGTTGTGACTTTATAAAAAAAATGACAAACATTTTCCTAAAATTTTCGCCAAAGACATCGAGTACACAGTTTGTGAGGACAACACTAAAGCCAATATTACCAAACATAATTAAGTTGGTTTTTCGTAATGACATCTTACAGGTGCAAAGTTTTATCCTGTTAGGTTTATTTACAGCTTATTTAAAAAAAATTCACTATGATATATTTAAAATTCATAGTTAAATCCGATCCTTTAATCAAAGGAAAACATACATCGTAATGTCGTCAATGGTGGTTAGTTAGAAGGGGAATGTGGCAGTAAAAAAAGTTAATCAATAGTAAATTTAGTTATATTTTATAACATACCATTAAAAAGTGAAGAAAAAAAAGTATTCAATATGTTCGTAAACAAAGTACAAACCGGGAATTGAGAGGATTTATTTTTGTGATTTTTAGGACTTGCCTCTTCCTGAAAAAAATATTATTGTTGATTATTTAATTGCAACAATTTGGAGCTGCCAGGTTTCAGATTTTGCAATCGCCAAAATAAAGTTGTAAAATCGCCAAACTCGTATTACCTCAATCCAAACATAATCGCCAAATTGTCGATTATTTGCCAAAGCTGTTTAGTCTGTTCGTCATTCAGTGAGCGGATACAATTGATTGTATGCAACTAAACAGCTTAGTTGCATTTTCGATAGTTGCCTTTGCACGACTAGCCTTTAGTCATTTTGTGGTTATGAAAACTACTTGTAGAGAAATTTTCCTTTACTCATTTTAGAAAACGAAAATGGAAAATCAACTTTTCCACTTCCTTTCAGACAAGAAATATTCGTGATCACTCAAAACTATCTTTTGTGTAAAATTGAATTTTTTTACCAGTATTTAAATTATTAATTTTTATGGGAGGATGGGTCACATTTTACTTTTTTTTTAAATTTTGCAGATAGTCTTGTAATTTTTTTCGCATATGTGTGCACAGCACAAATTAAACATTAAAATTTTTTTAGAGTAAATTTTACAAAATGTTATCTTTCTTATTTTTGATATAAGTAAAAAACATACGTCCTAAAAAACTATAATTGTGCATTTTTATAAACAAAAGAATGTGTTTAACAAACTGCCTTTACAGATTTTTGATATTTTCAAAACAATGTTCTTGAAAAATAATTTAAAAAACCCCTAATTTCTCTAAACCAACTATTTTTTAAAAAAAAATCTTTATAAAATTTGGTCATCTAAATCAAATTTGGAGCAGTTTATTTAAATAGATCTGAACTAATATACTTTTAAAGTTGATCAAACATAATAAAAGTCAACTATGAGCAAAATAAATTCATATTTACTTAATCTCCCTCTATCTCTCCGGTAATCTTATACCAAGCTTAATATTGATTGGCAAAAACTAATTAGTTGTACTTAACGTAAAAATATAGTTTTGATGTCGTTTTATTCAAAATAAAATGAAATATTGTTTAAAGAAATAATATAATTTTGGATATTTTTCATGGTTTTATGTCTCATACCCCATTTAAAAATAAATTAGAAGCAGTGATCCAATTTTACAACACAGACTATCCGCTGTACTCTTAGAAGTTACAATACGTTAAATATATCAGCGATGTCGCTAAGTGAAGATTTCACAAGCAGGTCACATTTTGATTCGACTTTTTTGTGTTATAAAATAACATTTACAGTGGAGCAACTGTGTACTTTGGCTGTATGTCTCCTTACTTCTTCTATATTGAATAAAAATTGAAGAATGGATCATGTGGGGGTTCTCATTGTCATACAATAAAATGTTATTTCTAATAAAATGAATTCATTTTTCAATATATCGAGGCTTCTACGGGACCGATTTATAAACCCACTTGTTATCGCTTTATAACACGGAGTAACATTTGTACTGCGTGTTTACGAGTCTTTATTTCGGAAGAAAAAATGTATTTTTATGATGATAAAACTTCAATATTCTATTGCTGCTTATTTTTTTTAAAAAACGCCGAATAAGTGAAATCATTCTCGTGATGTGATGCATGAATACATACCGTTTCCATCTTTTGATATATTATTTATACTAGAGCACGCACGTGATGCAAGAATATCAATAACTTCAAAAGATTAAAGAACTAAAATTGCATCTATAAGAAAAGGTTACATTTTATTGAAAAATATTTTGCATGGTTTACTGTTAGCCAAGTGCAACTAAGCCATATGTATTTATTGCTCTTAAATTTTTTTTTTTAAATTTATAACAGCATAATATATACTAAATATAAATCTCAGTACAAACTTCTCTACATAAGTTGAAAGCTATACCTTTTTATTATTATAAAAAATTTAATTTTGAACCCCATATCCATGAAATAGTTTTTCTACTAGTGAAGTTTACCGAAGCTGACATACATACATTTTTCATTTATTCTACTAGATTTAAATAAATCTAGTAGAGGAAATCTAAACAATTTTCCAAACAAATTGATAATTTTTCGATTCAAGTTCAGATTTTATAAATGGGAATCGGCTACACTGTTAAAAATTCATGCTCATTTTTGAAGAAACAGAAGCCTGCTAAATTCTCCGATTAAATTTTCCATCAAATTGAAGAAATTCATTTTGTCGTTTTTCCCCGCGAAATTTTTCTTCAAAAATGAACACAATTTCAAATAAATGATGAGGCTCGAACCACGGATCACTCAGTAAGAAGTCAGGCACACTACCGACCGATCCGGCCACAGAAGCTCGTTTGTATTGTGGCAATATACATATAAGAACCAAAATTAAGAAGTAAATTACTTTCGCTAAAAATTTGAAGATTCTTGTTTCGTCAAACGTCAAGTAATTCAATGACGAAATGATTGTCAAAATTGACGAAAGTAAAATTGAAGACTACTGAATGCTTAAAAGTGAGTGTTATTTCTGAGAGTGTATATAGAGACCTCAGATTTAAACAACAAAATATTGCGAATAATGACTATGTACCAAATATCTGCGTAATTATCTTTATCTCTCTATATAATAGACAAGATTTCTAACATTCAAGTCACTCTTAAGTCAACTGGCCATTAGCTCTATAATGTGTGGTTTATCTATCAAACTATCTCTAAATCATTAAACTGCAAACTCTTTTCAAACTCAGGAACAGATTTTTCAGTTTAGTTTCTCTGTAGGAAGTGGGTTTTTATGTGTGTATGTTGATAAGGAATTTTTGTCGTATCTCAAACTATTAAGGATTTAAGGGACCAAACAATCAATCATTCTTTATGGCTATTAGAATAATTTAATTATAATATGGTTTTCACATACTGTGTATACGCATGAATGCATGCAATTAAACATAATTAAATAATAATTAAACATATTAAATTAATAATTAAACATAATTAAATTAATAATTAAACACAATTAAATTAATAATTAAACATATTAAATTAATAATTAAACATAATTAAATTAATAATTAAACACAATTAAATTAATAATTAAACATATTAAATTAATAATTAAACATAATTAAATTAATAATTAAACATAATTAAATTAATATTTAAACATAATTAAATTAATAATTAAACATAATTAAATTAATATTTAAACATAATTAAATTAATAATTAAACATAATTAAATTAATAATTAAATTAATAATTAAATTAATAATTAAATTAATAATTAAATTAATAATTAAATTAATAATTAAATTAATAATTAAATTAATAATTAAATTAATAATTAAATTAATAATTACATTAATAATTAAACATAATTAAATTAATAATTAAACATAATTAAATTAATAATTGAACATAATCAAATTAATAATTAAATTAATAATTAAATTAATTAAATTAATAATTAAACTAATAATTAAACTAATAATTAAATTAATAATTAAATTAATAGTTAAATTAATAATTAGATTAATAATTAAACATAATTAAATTAATAATTAAATTAATAATTAAATTAATAATTAAATTAATAATTAAACAAAATTAAATTAATAATTAAATTAATAATTAAACATAATTAAATTAATAATTAAATATAATTAAGTTCATAATTAAACACTGTTCTAATTGTATTGTTGTTATTGCAAAATTGTATTTTTCGAATATACTCTTTAAATTCCTTTTTTAATTCCGTCGTCAATAGCCCATTGTTCAGCTTTAATTCGTTAATTCAACCAAATAACCAACATTTTTTCTATTTTACTCTTAAAGGCAGCTCAAGTTTTAAATAATATTGTATAGATAATACTTTCACTAATTATTTACTAATTATTGTCACTCTATAAGGTATTTTTGCATTATATTTTCTGATTCTAATCACTCATTCCAGATCTCTTAAAATTCCATCAACTCTCGTTAATGGAAAAAGGGGAGTGGAAATATTCATCGATAACATACACAATACCATACACATATACATGAAATATTATTGGAATACTTTCTAAATGTATTGATGTAGAAATGTTTCTGATTCTTCATGGGTGAACTTCAGCGTTCGAAACACTGCTGATATTAAGCCTAAGGGAACTTATCTATCAAAGGAAACCATTTTAGAAACGCTCCGCTGATCATAGAAAATTATATTAAGGACTCAATAAGAAACATTCGCAAAATAAGGACTTAATATTCGCTTATCTTTGAAGAATAAGGTAATCATAAAAATTAATCCATTCCAGGAAAATGTATTTAAGCGAGATATATCGCCTTTCATCCTATTGCTTAATTAGCTTCTTTAGCACTAAATTGCTTTTGTCAATGCCATCATATTCGACACATTTATGTGCTTCTACATCAATTTACTGATATAGCAAATACTTTTTGATACGAATGATGGGATCCGTGAAGTATACATTTAACAGGTTCAGTGCTGATTCAATATATCGGTCGTGTCCGCACTTAGCACGTTCATTGCGGACGTTCAAATCCGTATTTATCCACAAGGGCGACTCGGGGTCAATCAACCCCGTGTAGTATGGGAATGCATTTCCGTACACTGTTAAATATGCATTCTGCTAATTAACGAAACGTTTGTCATTTTTGACGAAACAGACTCCTGCTATATGCTCTGATTAAACATTTCGTCAAACTAGGGAAATATGATTCGAATCGCGGACCTTTCGTTTCAGAGTCTAATGCTCTATCCACTCGGTCAAGAAGGTTCGTTTGAATTCTGACAATATATGTGTAAGAATCAAATATGAGTTTATGACCCAGAAAAGAGCCGAAAAGGTTTCTGAATAAATGACTTTCGTTCAAAATTCGAGGATTCTTGTCTCGTCAAATGTCACGGGATTCTATGATGAAACGGTTGTCAAATATAACGAAAGTAAACCTTGACTATTGCAGGATTCTCAAAAATGATAGTGTTATTACTGTGAGTACAAGTTCGTCACGGGGTCAATTAACACCGTGTAGTAATTATCCGCAAGTTCGTCATGGGGTCAATCAACCCTGTACCCCACTGAGCATGTTAAGTAGGCGCTAATAATGAATATATTGAATAACCATTCTTTTTAAAGAGTATAAATTTTCATTTCCACAATACAGAGTGATTCAAAAGTCCTTAACACATTTTAAAATGTACTATAAAATCAAGTAATTGGTGTAAAAGACTGCGGGAATAGATATATTATAGGACATTTGGCGCGTTTTTTTTCTTGGCGACGAAAAAGTTGTCAATGGTTTTTCGATTTGCGCCGATGAATTTTAGAATATAGTATCAAGTTTTATGCAACAGAAGCGATTATTAGATTTTCCTGGTGTTTATAATTATTGATCGACACTCTTAAGCGCGCGCAAGTACCGTATCTTAATGTCACAGATTCGTACCTCGATCATGGCTTCGGGTAATTGTGGTCTCCGATCTTCGGCCTCCAACTACTCGGGATCAAAGCTGGTACCCCTTCGAGCAGTTGATTATAGTGCATAAATCCGAAAAAACTTACCCATAAAACCAACTAAAAAAAATATCCTTCTGTAGTATCCAGCAAAATTAAACAGAAATTTTATATTCCTTCCAGTTTACTTAATTGACAAATAAAACAGTATCAAAATAAAAATAGTTCCGGGAACCACGCAAACGAATACGCAGCATGTTGACGTCTAAGGGTTGCCAGATTGAAAGACATCCAAGTATCGGAAAATACCATCAAATTCAGGCCAAATGTGCTATAATACATCTATACCAGACTACAGTTTAGGCTAAAATGCTTCTAACGTCACAAATGTTTTACTTAGCAAATAGAAATGTTTGTTCCCAAACTTTGGTTATAAATGGCGCTATTTGTTCCTATGTTTGGTTTATACATGAGTTTCTGGAAGTGTTCAGATTAGTTTTGAAGCTATCACGTAGAAATTACATCGCCCAGCAAAACAGCTGATTGCGTTCGTAATTAGTTTAAAACCAATTCAATCCTTACAGTTAAAAATAAATGCTCTATGACTGATTACAGAGCATTGAACTCTGAATAAATTCTTTTAAAAAAAATTTTAATAATTATGTAACTGAATAAAATGTTTTTAACTGATGCCTTTTCTTTCTAATGTTTTTAAGATTCAGCACCATCTATGACGAAATTAGGAAAATTTTACGTTTAAAAAAATTGCATAGTGAAAATCATTTTATACTAAACCGAAGACTTTTACGACATTAAAACTAAATTTATTTTTATAGTTTAAAATGTATCAGGGTCTTTAAGACCAGCCTGAAAATTGTACGAAATTTAATGATGTATAAATGACATCAATAGCATCATTATGCATTAATGAAAGCTAATATATTCCATATGCGATAACGATGTCAATGCCGCATGTACATTTTTATATGGGGGTCGGGTAAAGACCTATCTATTTAAATGTCAAATATTTAAACCCGGGACTAGGAGTGTTTGGAAGGTCGTTTATCCTAATCTAGTGGCGGTCGGGCGAAAGACGGCGACAGGTATTTACGAGTAGATGGAGGAAGATTGGATGCGAGAGTAGCTGGACCATAAAATGTAGGGGCTAATCTCTTGCTCGGACATCAATGTTTCTCAGTTTACATAATTTTGGAAATTTTCTTGGGCGAAAAATAAGATTTTGTTCACCATTCACTGCACCTCAGCAAATTTGTTTCGATGCTTCGATATCCATTGCTCTTAGCTTCAGAGTACGTATCTATAATAATTAAAGAAAGGGTCTGTTCTTCTGTCTGTGGCCACTGAACTCTAACTGTAACTGCTGGAAGGCTCAAACCTTGTTTCCTCTATGGGCGCGTTGAAGCCAATTGAAAGCAGCCATACTGTGCCCCAATATTTTTTTTAAGTGATTTAGTGGTGATTTTTATTACCATAGCATTGTAGAAATATTAAATGTATATAAATATTATATTTTCTTCTTATAGAATTAATTTTTATATTGCCAAACAAATAGTTTTTGCTCTTGCTTTTTATCTACTTCGACTTTGACTTTATAGCAGAATGCCTTTTAATAGCAGAATGCATTTAAAAGGGGTTTAAAAAGAAAATATAAAAAAACTCAGGCAAAAGCAATACACGTCGGCTTATTTTAACATGAAAAATATACGAAATATTGCGGTAGCAAAGAAAGTTGGGCACATCATGGCTGCCTCCACATCGGCTTCAAGTCAACAAAATGTCTTGCCCTATCCAGAAGTTACAGTTAGAGATCAGTGTCTGTGGCGCGCAAAACTCCACTGCAAGGAAATGTCTGAAATTTTAAAAACGAGTACACTGTTAAAAATGGGTACTCAGAAATAAGTAAAATGTACTCATTTTTGAGTTCATTCGATGCTTATCATAGCTCTGAATACATAAGTTTAATTTTTTTGAAAAAAACATGTACTCAAAAATGAATAAAAAGAGCATCGACTTCCCTACATAGGCTGTCTTCATAAATCACTTTCAATAAAGATTTACAGGGAATCGAACTCAGATTCTCAGGCACTGCAGGACGTTGCCTTATCCGTTGTACTACCATGGCGACGTGACGAAGTTATAAACAAAAGAAATGTTAAAAAGATGCGCCAAAAGAATGATAAGTAAGATAATTGAGGAAGTAGGATAAATGGGAAGTAACTATAAGATTTCGAAAATAATAGTTGACAATTGAAATAACGTTACGGTTTTTAATAATATTCATCTAAAATCCAGAAAAAAGCCAGGCTTTGCAAACTCATGTTGTATGTTAAAAAAATACATTTTAACTTTGATATGTTAATCATACTAAACTAAATTTTTATTTGAATGTTTACTTGTTTTGGACGTTGAATCAGTGAACTCTGAAAACATTTTAAATGCAATACTGTTTTCTCCTTTTATTAAAATTGTACATTTGAGAGGCAAATGGAAGAAGGCATTAACTACATTTTTGAAGAAAAAATCATTTTGATGTAGATGAAGGCTTTAAATGCGTATGCATCTTGCCTCTAAATTGTATAGCTTTGCTTGCTTTTTTTAGGCAGATATAGAGTAGTCGATAGGTATTTGTTTAACTTATATTGCTTTGCTTTCATTAAATGTACCTAAATGCCAAATGTTTTCGAAAACGCGCCAATATTCTTAACCTAACATCCTCATCACGCTAAACATCGGGAACATTTTTAGGTCGTCATCTGACCATGGTTCAAAATACGAGGCAAAGTTCCCGGGTTTTTCCTTCGAGATACACCACAAACCTTCGCCAATAGTGGGCAGCTCTAGTGCGACGTTTTTTCAACCAAACTTCGAGATCGATCTCGAACTGTTGCGCCAGTAGCCCACCAAGCCGAACCCTCACCAATAGCCTATTGTGCAGCTCTAACACGCCTATTCAACCAACAAAATATCTTTTGAAATGGCAGTAATGAAGTTATCGTGACAAAATTTTAATTGGCGACAAATAATGGACGTTCGACGAAAAGCGACCCCTTTTTTTTTCAATATTATTTGCGAAAAAACTGTTTTTCTCGGAAAGTGATTTTTGTCAATTAACACCTTCTTCCACTGGCCTTTTCCTTTGTAAAATGTTACAATTTTTTTAAATAAAATTTAGTCTAACATGATAAATTATTGTCATATTACTTTAAAAATAGATTTGAAAAGGAAAATATAATATGGTATTTTCATATTACCCTTAAAAGTTATTCATGTTTTACCATTCTAAAGTTTTAACTATTTACAAAAAGAAAGGATATAAAATATTATAAATATCCATTCTTAGTAACGTTTATTACCTTTTTTTTAGTTTAAATATGCATGGGAAAAAGCAACAAATAGATAATTTAGAAATGCATCCATTTTTAAAATTGTGTTTATTACATGCATTTTTTAAAGCAATTACGCCGAAGTAACTAATGAAAGAGATTGTTATAAGAAGTTAAGACTTTTCTTCGTCTAAGTATTTAGAATATGGTTTAAAAATAAAAAAAAACATAAAAGCATTTGGGGTTAATTAGTGATAATATTTTGAAAAGCTTAACTAGCTCTTTGAAACATAAATCTACAAATTGAAGAGCAAAATCAATAACCGTATAAAATATTTTTTTTCCCTTATTTTTTAAAATACAAGCAATGCTGAATTTTAAATTGCTCTTAATGAGGGAGTTTAAAATTTGTAACAAAACTTTTATAAAATTATCTAGTATTATTTTATTTAACAAAATAAATATCTGACAGTTATATGACTTATAAAATAATTTTTATAATTTACTTCTAAGAAAAAATAATTGAATGACATTGTTAAAAATATAATACTTCTTATCTTAAATTATTTGTATTTAAGCAAAACTATATAAAATTAAAATTAGTCCTTCATTTGATATTTTAATAAAAGAATGTTTAAAAATGCTATAAAATGTAAATAATTGCTTTTGTTATTTTGGACAATCATTAAAATTATTAATATCGATTTAGTGAGTATTATCGCTTATTAAAATTTAAGCAAAATGATCTGCATTAAAAAAAAGAATTTTACTGAAGTAATTTCAGTATATTAATTATTTAAAGTTAGCTCCTCCTACTAGTAGACTCAAGACCTGATTATTGAATAGGCTCATAAAGCCCTGGATGGCACTGTAAATTTTTGCAGGGCCTCCAAATCTCACATATTAAATAAATATTAAGAATATACATAGTTTGTTATTAAATTTATCTTTAAAAACATTGCGTTACAAACTTTAGTAAAAAAAATTATACGTGTTAAATTTATTTGAATATTGAAAAAATAATCGAAACATAAAAAATATTAGTAATACTCATTAATTATTAATACATTTTATTATATTATTTATAATATAATAAAATCCCATTTAGAGGTGGGATTTCCTTGCTTCAATATCTTGATTTGGCCTAAGTAGACTGACCACGTATACATTTTGTTAAATTTGAGCATTACTCATAATTGTTTTATTTTAGAAGTTATGAAAATGGAAAGGTTTTTACTATTTATTAACTAATAAAAAGATAAACAAATTAAAGTGAGCTAACTAAATCTTATCTTTATTTTTTCAAAGAAAATTTTAAGCACTTATCATTGTTTTGTATTCTTCCATGGCAATGAATTAAAAAATAAATTATTTAATATTTAAAATTGTTAGTAAAAATATTGAAAGTTACTCAATTTATTAAATTAAGTACATTTTAAATAATTCCCAAAAGTATGTATTTAATACGTTCATTGATAAAAAGTATTTATTTAATACGTTGATAAAATCTGTTGTGAGTCTGAATAAATTAATTTAAGAAAATATTCTCCTTTTTTTTCGATATTCGTCCTAGTTTATTTAAAATATATAAATATATAAAATCCGTCAATTGTTAATAAAAATATTTTATTAGAATATTTATTTTCATTTCAAATTCACAAGGGAAATTATAAGCACTTTCATTTATTTAGTGTCGCTCTCATTAACTTACACTTCAACCAAAAAAAAACGCCATTTTTCTTTCTCTAAATTAAGTAATTCTTTTCATATATAATTCTTGATGCATCAAACTAATTGGTTCCGAATTACAGAGCATTTGAAGACAACATTTCGGATCTTTTGAATGACGAAAATCCACTTACCTCACGATATTTTCTTAACATATTAAAACAACATTTACCTTTTTTTAAATATTCCGTTAAACTAATTTTTATTGCGTTCACTGTATTAGCCCACATTAACAAACGCAAATTTCTTCTGGAAAAGGATTTAATTTAATATATATTTCATAAAACATACCTCTGTAGATAGAAAATTGAGTTATAAATAATTGATAATGGATGGCGAATTTGATTATTGAATTTATAGAGAAAATATTTGTTTTTACGGGAATGGCATAAAAATGTTGTTTCTACGTAATTATCGAAAATTATATTAAGTCACTGTTAATGCATGAAATGTCGCAGAAGCCTTAAAAATTTAGTGACGCAGTTACAGCTCTTTAATATTTAAAGCTTTATAAGTTAGTTTTAAAATATAAATTGAAAATTAAATAATAGATTATTTAAAAGGGAAATGAATAAATAAGTGGATGAAGGAGGTACCGTAAAGCCGTGTCAATAGAAGCAGTTTTGCAGATAGAGTTGTTATGCTTATGTTGCTTATGTTATACTTTATGTTTTGCAGAGAGATGGTTTATAGCGGTATCCTGTTAAATGCAAAAATTATTTTTAAAAAAATCAATACAATCTCAGACATTCGATGATCAAATAAATTCCATATTGGACTAAAAATGCATGAAATGTCGCAGAAACCTTAAAAAATTAGTGACGTAGTTACAGCTCTTTAATATTTAAAGCTTTATTTTAGTTTTAAAATACAAATTGAAAATTAAATAATCTATTATTTAAATGGGAATTGAAAAGATAAGTGGATGAAGGCGGTACCGTAAAACCGTGTCAATAGAAGCAGTTTTGCAGAGAGAGTTGTTATGATTTATACCTGTATCCTGTTAAATGTAAAAATTATTTTTAAAAAATTCAATATAATCTCAGACATTCGATGATCAAATAAATTCCCTATTGGACAAAAAATGGCGCAAACTGTGACGTCAGAGGTAGTTTATATGCTCAACTGATAAATAATTTTTCAAGGCATCACTGATTAGAGAACCCCATTTACAACACTTATTTGTAATATACGTTTCTGGATTTTTGGTTCAACCTCACCCAAACTCATACCTTTTAGAATCTGTAAGTATATCCTTTTTATCATTTTTCGTTAATTTATTATGAATTTTTAATTATATTTAGCAGTTTTTTCTGGTGAATTGAAGCATTACTTCTATTTACCTAACATACCTATTTTAAGGCGCTAAAAATTGTAAACACTTAAAACAAATATTTTCAATCAGTCATGCACTTTTGTTCTAATGTTGTTTTTATCTTGTTAAATATTTTTAAAGAAGAAAATTTATCAATAAATGGATGAACCGTCAATTAACGTGTTCTTTCAGAGGAGGAATTGTGCGAAAATGACTTGTCATTATGATTTGTATTGTTACCAACTTTATAATAATTTTTAGGTACCTACTACGTTTTTTTTAGGGAACCTTAAAAATTAGAGAAAGAATAAAGAGAAAAAAGTGCTTAAAAAAAGTAATAATCACCTAGCGAGATTTCAGAATCGAAACAGAATAAAAAAAAAGACGACCACTAGTACTATTCCTCCGTATAGTATAGCATAGGCCGAACTTTTAAGGTATTACTCATAATTTTAAATGGAGGCCTCCGTGTCAGAGCGGTTAAAGGCGTCAGCTGGGGAATACGAAGATTCCCGGTTCGATCCTAGGCGATGGACTTGACAAAGAAAAGTAAAAACGTAATGATCTTGTGATCGGAGGGTTGCCAGCTTCGCTACAAAATACTAAAAAAGTCGTACAGAACATCCGCAAAAATTAACGGCGTGTATACGGGACTGGTGCACGATAAATCTGATCGGGGTCCAAAGTCGCCACGTCTATTGAAGACGTTGGGTGCCAGTTTATTTCTTTCCTCGTCATCTGAGAAAAGGTCCTAAAATAACAAGGTGCATGTATGAATGTGTATGTGTTCCCAGGTCTTTCCTTCGATATAGACTCCGAACCGTCTCCAATAGCCCACTGTGCAGCTCTAGTGCGACGTTATTTAATTAAACCAAACCAAACCATAATTTTAAATGTACAAGAAAAAAATTAATATGAATGTGAAGTTTAAAACTGCTGCTTTTCACCCGCCCGGTTGCATTTTTTTTAATTGAATTATTGTCAGGGATGAAGGAGGTGACTCTTAATATCGCCTTATTAACAAATGTACTAGCGTCATGAAAGATGCATGTGACCTCAACAAAATACGAAATGAAAACTTGAAGTTAAAATATCTCAAAACCTTTTATTACATATCTCCTTCGTCCACTTATCCCATCAATTCATTGATAATATAATGTGTTTCGGTAATGGTTATGTAATCTAGTTTCATTCATTTTTCTTTCTTTTTCTTGAAAATGAATAAGACTTTATGTTCCCTTTGCGCAGAAATTACTTCCCCTTGGGTAATTACCGTGATGAAGCGTTTTAGTGCTTTAGGTTCAATATTTGAACATTTTCTGGACATCAACTCAAATATAATCTAATTAAATATAAGATATTTTGATGAGTCATCTACGAATTGTACCCAATTTAAAGTATCATGTGTTTAGAGGATGAATGGAATGGGATTTTTTTGTTTTAGTATAGTTTAGGCACCATTGTGACTCTAAATCCTCAAAACACTAATGTTATTTATGAGTGTAGAAATGGCAAAGGAGGCAGTAATTTGAAACAAGTAAGGACACAGGGTTTGTGGTAATAAACGTATAGGGATAATAGGCATAATAATACAGAAAATGGTACATAAAATGAGCTCAACTGTAAGATTATACTCCTCTTAAGAAACAGTAAGATGGTACACTTCTTAAGAGTGTTTCGTACTCGTTTAAAAATAAATCCAGTATTGGCTCTTTTTTTTTTGGTTGTTCAACCCTGTTTTGCAGTGTAACGTACGTTAACATAGTTAATTTTTTGCTAATAAATACGTCTCGTTATATTCCACGAATCTCTTTTACTTTTGACTATTTCCAATCGACTCTTAATATTTCTATTTTTTACATGATTTTGATAATGAGAGTCATTATGAAAAAGATAAACAAAAAGTATTTACGATTAAATGGTTTACAAAATATTCCAGTCAAAAATATTTAAAGTGTTCGATTTACGAACGTACATTGTTTATTGACATAGGTGCCAATTTGTTTAGGGAATCTGGGAGGGGGAAATGGCCAGGGAGAGTGATCAGAGTAAAGAGACGGTGTAAATGGATAGTATTTTAAATATTTTACCTGGAAATATTACTTATGCAATGATATCATCCATTGCTCATTTACAACGACTTTTTTTTTTTAAAAAGGGGTAGATAAGAATTTTTCCTCGGAACCCTTGGCAGGGGTTTAAAACTACAAGGAAGTGTTCCGGGGTCTTTCCTTCTAAATAAAACCGTCGGAATAGTGACGAAATTATGATCAGGGTTTGGGAAGAACAGCCAATTTGTAATCGGAGGGTTGCGAGTCGGAGGCTCGTTGTCCCTCAAACATTCGCCGTGTAGAGGAAACTGGTGCACTCTCAATCTGTCATGGTTCAAATGTTCTCACCTTGATCATGATGTGGAAGTTGGGAGAGTGGATTTCCAGCTCAAATGTTTTCCTTTTCAGCTGAACATGATTTTAAAATACTACCCAGTGTTCACGAGTTTTCCTCCTATTTTTTTTTATTCGCGTTTGAATAATAGTTTAGAGTACTATTCTTTACAAACTTTTTGAATAATAACAATGAGTGTAGTGTCATATGAATCCCAACCATGTTCTTAGATATCCTAACTAATCCAAAGGATAGTGATCAGTCCTATCTTTGTTTCCGCTACCACCCACTATGCTAAAAGCATTAGCCAGACACTCCCGCTGTTTTTGACAGCTGCCTCGCGGTATCTGCATTACAGCGCCCTTTTCCCCAGATTAGTTTATTCATCCCCTGAGAACCGGAATTATCCATCCCCCAAGCATACAGATGATAATTAACCCGAATCTTTCTGAACCTCAGATTACTAGATTAGATCATGCATCCTTTGCGAACTTACACTAGCATCTAAATCTATAGTGGGCAATGGATAAACACAGCTTATGCTGGTGAAAAAAGTTTCAAAGATAACGACCATCGCTTGTAGCAACAAAGGAATTAAATTTTAATCCTTAAATATTGTTTAATTTTTTTTCTTATTATTTTTAATTTATTAGACGGTATGGAGAACTCCAATTTCCGGATCTAACAAAGACAAAGCGGATCGCCAATTATCCAGATCTGGATCGCTTTGAGCAACAAAAAAAAAGTTTTAAAGTTTCTTATCGATGAACGATATTGTTTTTAATAGTAATTAAATTACATTATATACTAAAGCGAAATTCGTTTTTTTAATAAGAAATTACTTGTGTTTCGTGAATTATCCAATTATCTGTATATTCAATTATCCGGATGCTATCTACTCCCAATTGATCTGTATCTATCTTGACTGGTTTTAATTGTATAATTTTTGTGATTTCACTTACCGTACAACATGAATTCAGAAGCCATATAGTTATTTATATCAAACTTAATTAAATTATATTCTATACCTCCTACACTACAAAATCCTGTTTCCTCATAGAAATTGAATTAATTACTAATACTGCATTGTACTGTGCACAAAAGGAATACGGAAACGATCTCTCAGTATATAGTAAATTAAAATTAATTAGAGTATATGCCAGAAACATGACTTATTAAGGAAGTTATCATTTTAATTACTCTATCATTATATAATTGAATATCATTTAATTTCAAATAGAAATGTGTATTGAAGTCATTTTCCAATGATAATACATTCATTAGAATGTTTTCAGCGGTAGTTCAATGTGAAATGTAAGTCTTCTAAAGTTGACGAAGAGATGTTCTTAATTAGGCCTTTGGCAATTTAGATTGTAGGCATCTCATTATTACGTTCGATCAGGTATTCAAAGTTTTCCTTAGTACCCAACAATTGAAGGGCATGGAAAGTTTCTTTCAACCCTCTGAAACTTCCAAGGAACTTATATGAAACTGAAAGTTTTGTTTCTCCCGCTTCAAAAGAAGAACGCGAAACACAATCGATTCAGTGGAATGAAATAAATCGATATGTGAGTTTCCCCGAAGCCTGGTTAATCGACATAGGCACGAAAGGTGTGGTGAGCACGTGCTTTCATTAGTCGTGCTTTCAAGATCAGGGAAGTGGAATGCGATCTTCCCTGTCAACCGGATTTCCAAAGCATTGAGAGTGATAAATATTGCATTTTGTTCTGTCATTCGGCGTGCTGTTTCTGTAAATGCATTCTAAAAATAAATTAGTATTTATAGCTATTAGCAAATGCTAAATAAAGACATAAGTTAGAATTTATAAGAATGTATTTTAAAAATGTTATCAAAGAAATAGTGAGATAGCAAAAGATTTTTAAAGGCATTGTGATGATGAAATTCTTGCCACCCCTCTGTACACCCCACCCCACGGGTACCCCGTTATACTAGTCTAGACTGGCGACATATATCCTAGTTGGTATCAATGGCTAGAGTAACATAAAATCAAGTGAATGGTTATTTCAACAAAATGCCAGACTTCAGGGAGACAACAGTCCCCCAAACTTAAATTATGTGCTCCTTTCGTCCAATGAATGTGCTGGGTCAGGGCCCCAATGAGAGCCAACCGGCAACATACAGATGGCCCAAATTAACCAATAGACATTTAGGTTCTGGACACAGGAGGAGGACCCAGCACCCCCACGATAACTGTGAGTTACACAATCCCAAAACATATTATTTTTGGCATTCATTCTGTGAACATCAAAAAATGGACTCTCGCGTTTTTAAGAGTTTGATCCCCATCCTCTGATGGAACTGCCGGAGAGTCAAAAGCGTATCGGAGATGAATTAACTTTAACTATATGCTAACTTAATATTTATGAATGTAAACAATCTTAAATTCTATCTACACCTCCTTATCCCAGATGTATAGTGAGTCAGTTTTAACCTTGTTTCCTCGCACATTAATAAAACTTGTTAAATTAACTAATGCCTTGTCTAGGTGTTTCTAGTTTGATTAAGTTCAATATTTTCATCATATTATGCTAGGACCTAATATCAGTGTTCAAAGGTAAATTAATATTAAATACACAACGCAATTCTTTTATTTATATACGACTTATTCAGTCTTAATGTTAATCTTAAAAGGATCACCTTTAATTTATTATCTGAATTATTACTTTAAGTATGTATGAGACAATTACATAAGTCAAAGCATTACAAATTAGCCAAATAGAGAGTTAATGCGTAACTTTAAGTATGTATAAGACAAATTACATAAGTACAAATTAGTCAAATATAATTGAAAGTTAATGCATAACTTAATTATAAATCTCAAATTAAATTTTTACAACATGTTTATATTGCCTTTACACGTTTACATTCCCTATACAAATGTAGATTAATATTTAATTTCATAATTCGGATATTTTCGCGGATTTATGGAAAGTCACATTTTTATATACAAAACTACGTTTTAAAAATTAAAAGATAAAAATATTAAATATTTAATTTTCATTTTAAAATTTGAGTAATGTTGGATATGTATTTTAGATTTAAAATTCTATTTTTAATAAATTTCGCACAGTGAATTTCATGCTTTCCAAAATAAACTATTTTTTTTAAATGTATGTATTGACTCTATTGGATTCTCTATTTTTATTCTAATATATATTCTGGTTGGTTTGGTTTATAAACGTCGCACTAGAGCTGCACATTGGGCTATTGGTGACGTTTCGAGGCCTATCCCTAAAGAAAGGCCCGGGAAAATACCTCATTTTAGATGACGAGAACAACACCTGAGCTGGCACCCAACGCAATCTCAATAGGCATCAGGACATTGGACCCCGATCAGGTTTATCTTGCACCAGTCCCGTATACACGCCAGTATAATTAGTTGGATATTTTTAAAAGACTTTCTAGTATTTTAGTAGCAAATCTGGCAAGCCTCCGATCGCAAAATTACTGCATTTTTAATTTTCTTTGTCAAGTTTATCAGTCGAGCTAGAACTCGCAATCCTCTGATTACTAGCCGAACTCCTTTATCCACTGGGCAACTGGGAGCTTTGGTTTGGTTTTGTTAATTAACGTCGCACTAGAGCTACACAGTGGGCTATTGGCGACGGTTCGGGGTCAATCTCGAAGGAAAGACCCGGGAACAGATACACATTCACACACACATTTATACATGCACCTCGTTATTTTAGAACCATGGTCAGATGACGAGGAAACACCTGAACTGGCACCCAACGCCTTCAATAGACGTCGGGACTTTGGACCCCGATCAGATTTATCGTGCACCAGTCCCGTATACACGCCAGTATAATTTGTTGGATATTATGGACGACTTTCTATTATTTTTGTAGCGAAGCTGGCAACCCTCCGATCGCAAGATCACTACTTTTTTACTTTTCTATGTCAAGTCCATTTCACGGATTCGAACCACCAATCCTCTGATTAGTAGCTGAACGCCTTACCAACTGGGGCTCGGGCAACTGGGAGCCCAATATGTATTCTGAAAAACGTTTTGATGGGGTAATATATATTAATATTTTGGCATTATACATCAATGAAACAGATATAAAAAATACATGTATAGTGTGCGATTTCTTGGGACATGTATTTTTTCAAAAAAAGCATATCACTAAAAAAAAGTAATACTTTCACTGATATAAAATAATAAGTAAAATACTAATACAATCTTATAATAATTCGAGTTTATCACCGAAAGGGAGAAAATATTAGAGTTAAATAAAATACATGACGAATGGTAGAAAAGAAAATATAACCGAGAGAGAAAATTCAACTTATAGGTTTATCCCCCTTAAGTTAAATAATTCACTGAAGATTCGATTTTTATTACCTGCTTAGTTTGCAATTTTTTTTGCAGTTCAGTTATGAAAACTAAGTTGTGCTCGTACTTTAAGACATTCTCTGTTCCCTTTTAATACTGGAATTTCATTACAAAGAGCTATTCATGCGATTGTTCATTCGACTTTTCTTTATATGTTTTGCAATTGCACATTCTTAAGGTACTGGAAAGATGGACTGGATTTCTACTTAGGCCTTAAATAAATTATTTAAAAATGTAAGGTATGCAATATTTCTACTGAATTAGTAGCAACGGAAAATACTCGGATAATTAAAGATGGTTCTAGCGTTTTTTCAGGGTTCATATGGAAAAATATATGATGACAAGTTTGAATGTGTAGTATATATATTAAATTGAGTAACGATTAAGTTTTATATTCAATAAATTAACAGTTTAATTAAAAATGAAATTAATTCCCCCCCCCCAACACACACACATTCGTTGTAACTACTAATAGATGACCCTCCGTTCAAAGAATTCTACCCATAGATGGCATCACTACCAACGGCTAGTTTAAAAACCGCTTGGAAACTAATTATAAACGTTAATATTAATGAGACAAAAGTGCGATTCAACACTGTGCCGGAAAATTCCCTTATTTGTATACCTCACATGTTGAAATCCGTTGCGTGCGAGACCCACAAAAGGGATCTTTACTACTGAAATAATATATATGATGAATTAACGAAATAAAAATTACTACTGGGATACTATAGAATTTATCTAATAAGATATGACAATATATACCGAGTTCCTAAAATTGCATAATATGAAAATTTAAAAAAATCTAACTCTGCAACTGCATGGAAAAATATCAATTAAAAACTTGTAAAGCATTGTGAAATTACTAACAATCGATATCTAAGTAAGAAACAATACCAGTCATCACATATCGGATATAAATCGATAGAAGAACGACGTATGATAGAAATAGTTGTTTTTGATATCGATTCGTATATTGCTTGTGCGTGAACAAGGCATCTTTACACATGTCCTATATTTACTTACTTTCTTAAATTGTTGGTTACTAGTTTGCAGTAGTAAAACGTAGTTGCGCATCTAATTATTGTATATCCATGAATTGCGTTGAGTGTATGGAGCTGTATGACAATTGAAGCATTAAAGTGTATTTTATTCAGTTAAAATATTTTTAAAAAGAACAGGTCTTTATAACACTTAATAATTTTTAATAACATGCAATTAAATAACATGAAATTGTTATTCTGTATGTTGTAGGGGAAGGGGCCAAGTGGCCACGATGGGCAAATTGGTCACGATGGGCAAAGGGGCCACAGTGGGCAAAGGGGTTACGATGGACAAAGTGGCCACAGTGGGAAAATAGGTCACGATGGGCAAAGGGGTCACGATGGGCAAAGGAGCCATAGTGGGCAAATGGACCACGGTGGGCAAAGGGGCTACGATGGACAAAGTGGCCACGGCGGGCAAATGGGTCACGATGGGCAAAGGGCCACAGTGTGCAAATGGACCACGGGGCTACGATGGACAAAGTAGCCACGATTGGCAAATGGGTCACGATGGGCAAAGGGGCCACAGTGGGCAAAGGGACCACGGTGGGCGAAGGGGCTACGATGGACAAAGTGGCCACGGCGGGCAAATGGGCCACGATGGACAATGGGGCCACTATGGGCAAAGTGATAATGGTGGGCAAAGTGCCACTGGCTATTTGCTCCCCTGGCGGTGTTGGCACGAAGCGTAAAACTAATCCGCTAGTTCGCTATCATTGTGATACCAAAGTTCAGAGCTGTTCTGATCACTTGTTTGTAAATTATTCAAGATTTTCGTATTCTTTATTGAAGATTTTTTTGTTTTTCAATGTGCTTATGCGTATTGCACTAATTATTGTAGCTTAACGCAAGTTCATAATACATAAGATATTATCAGTAACCTCTAAACACTATGTTATTTAGCTGCAAGTGTGTGTGTTGAAATAAGTGTTAGTCTGTGGAGTCGCATTTATGTAATGGTGTCAAAGAGGGCAAAGTGGCCACGACCACCATTTCCAGAGAAAATGAAGGGTGGATCATGTGCTCAAGCTGACTACGTTGGGCACACGAGGAGGCTTGTGCCAGGTGCGAGGGAGAATACGCTTTCATCTGTGATGTGTTTAAATAATTTGATAAAAAGACTACAGCTAACAAAAAAAAATTTAAAAAATTTAAACGCTAATAATGCTTTGAAAATAAGTTTCAAATGCACTAAAATATATCACATGTTTTGCATTGAATGATATAACATAGCCTTTGTGCTAAAAATACACAATCATATTTTTTTAAATACTGTCAAATAGCTATATTTTTATATAGGGCATAGTGCCCCTTTATCGGGCATAGTGCCACTTTACCCCTGCCCCGTCAAGCAAAATGGCAATTTGGTAGGGCTGTGAAAAATTTCTTTTTTTTTATCTTTAAGCAATCAAAATGTAGTATATCGAACCTAAATAATGTATTAACCTGTGCCACATTTCAATTTTGTTGTTTTTTCAATTTTTACTTTTTGAAAAAAAAATCCTTACGTGGCCACTATGCTATGTCGTATTTTTTTTAATGCAATTACATGTCTAGTTAGGAGTGTATAAACAAAAGTAGCTCATAATATACTTTAAAAAGATTAAGTACATTAACAGATCATCATTGAACAAAAAAAAGCGCACAAACTAACTCAATATGATACAAACTGAACTGTTTAATAATTTAAAATGACTCAAAACCCGCTTCATATTTATTTCCACAGTTTGGAAATCAATTCTTTGTATTTATAAGGCATTTGAACTGTAACAATTACACTTTTTCCATTTTGAGCTTACTTTTGTCGATAACGTTTTGCAATGTTGCCTCTAAAAGACTATTGCTAAATGTTTCCTAAAAAATTCGGTTTTGTAAAATAAAAAAAAATGCATTAAATAGTTTTTCTTATCTTCTTGATAATTTTTTAATACATTTTTGTTCTCCAATTAAAATTAATAAAAGAATATTTGAATCAAACGATTCTGGCGTCCTTCCAATTTTTAACTTAGTTCTTTTTCTATTGACTAAGAATTTTTATACTTATCCACTCAAAAAGAATATAATTATTCATATTCTTTTGTGTAGTTACATAAAAGTAGTAATTTCTAATGATTAACCTTCCCTTTTTATTAATCTGAAGTCTTTTTTGTAAAGGTCCTATTGTAAAGCATTTTTAAATCTTCTTCATTGAATTATAAAATTCGGAAGAAAGTTTCAGATAGGACTACCCTCCCGTTTATATATGAGGATCTGTAAGTAATTTTTTGGAAGATTTTCGAATACTAAATGGTCTAATATTCTTTTGCACCGTAATAAATTTATCAGCAAATTCACTTTCAATAAATATCAACAATTAAAACCAAGACCTACCGGGAATCAAACCCTGATCGTTAAGCACCGCAGTCCGGTGCCTTATCCGTTATACTACCAGGACAACGTGAAGAAGTTATAAGCAGAAGAAATGTTAAAATGGTGTGCCAAAAAAATGGAAAGTAAGATAATTGTGTTGTAATTATTCAGTTTCCATTTAAGCAATCGACATCAAATCATGTGGAAAACCATCTTCTGAACAACTATTTTAAGTGTGTCAGTTCGCTTTGTTAAGATGGCTTGAACAGAAGCTCAGATTAGCAATAAGTAATCATACTGCTCATTTTTCAGAAAGTACGATTACTTAAAGTTGAGTACGTCATCGCTCATGTACGATGCAATTGTACTCAAAGAAAAACGAGTAGGTTCAGGTACTCATTTTGAAGTACTTTTTATACAGTGTGTAATTGGTAGTAAAGAGTTGAAATAAATTTGGTAATCGATGGTTGCCTTAGTTTGTTCCAGCAGCGTTAAATAGTTACTTATCACTTGTATGAAATTATTCATAAACCAGATCCTAAGTGACTAAGGAACTGTTTTATTGCATTTATCTTTTTGACAAAGTTACATGAAACAATATTTACACTTGTAGTATTATTTACTATTTTCATCGTTTCGAAAATTTGGTATTCAAATATATACCAACATTTTTTTTTCATTTAAAAAAAATTATAATAAAGTTAACTGTTTTGAGCGGAGGCGTTGTTTGAATAATTAAGTTAGTCGAATATATTTAGAAGTGTATTCACCACATAGGTGACTACACTTCTAAGTATGTTAGTATATATTGTACTAACGCTAAGAAACATTGCGAATATTAGGAAATAACTTTTTTCTAAAGTGTGTACTCTATGAGAACAATTAAAAAAAATTATGGAACCTATTATTTTATATTTATTTTAATAATTTTAATGTTTATAAAAAATACACCTCCTCATCTAATTTATTAACAAAATGTGTTACAAGAATTAACTTTGAAACCTCATATCAATTTACCACAAGATTTCGAGTTTAGAAGAAATTAAATAATTTGGAACGATTCTACGATGATGACATACATTTTATTTTACTCACGCATAAACAAAAGTACTAAAGTGCTTGAAATTTGAATTCAATAATTTTAGTACCTTTCTTTACGGATAAATTTACCAATTACTCTCTACCTTGCGTTAAGCTTTCATTAAGAATAGTCAATTATAATTATATATTTCATTAACAAAAAAAGTATAAATAAATCTATATTATATATATATATAAATATATATATATATATATATATATATATATATATATATATATATATATATATATATATATATATATATATATATATATATATATAATACATTTAATTTATAGTGTGTGTGTGGATACATGTATAGACATGTATACATGTAAACATATATACATGTATATATATATGTATATATATATGTATATATATGTATATATATATATATATATATATATATATATATATATATATATATATATATATATATATATATATATATATATATATATATATATATCGGATAAATATGTTTTCATAAAATCTCAAGTTCTTTTTACCTCCATCAGTTGAGAATTCAAGTAGTCCACGCATAATAATGAGAATATTATTTATTTATTTTTAAATTACAGCAAACTCTCGCAAAGAGTGTGTCCTCATCTCTAAAATTAAAATACATAAAGCAATAGCGCATCAATGAAGAAAATACTCCACAAGTAAGTACCCACACAACTTCTATCTTTACCCATAAAACCCATTGTTAGGGTCCACGAGGACTTTTTATCCGATATTTCTGGATCATATTTAGCTATCTCTTCCTGCCAAGATGGACTGACGGATGTAATTACAAGAAAGGAATCGTTGCCTCGGTTATTACAATTTTTTTAACAATGTGAGGAGGGACTGCCAAGTAAGAAAACGACGACCCTCGCCGAATACCAATGGGAATCCAACATTGGTAGGAATCAAAGACATTCCTCCAGATTACCCCAACTGTAGATGATATTACATCTGTGGTAATTCTGGCGAGGTGTAATTTGAAGAGCTATAACGGATCGGAGGGTTATGGATTGAATTGAACTATAGCGGACAGGAATGGGTCGAGCATTGGTTCTTGGGCTTCATTCTGCTTTAAGAGTCTGCATTGTTGGGACCAGGCTGGACATTGTTATTAATTTAAAGGTGTAGTGTGTATATTCTATTGAAATGTGATGCGTGAGTTGGGTTTAGATGCGATTATTGAATTGGAAAGTTAGTTTTAAAATGTAAGTATTTGTGTTAAAAATAAATTGAGGAAAAGGGTGTGTTATAAGGGATTGAACTTATGGATTGGATTTTAAAGGACATTGAGAATAAATGAATGAATAATTCTAAAACTTTATTATGCATTAAGAGTAGTACTTAGGTTTTTAAGATTTATCTGGGAATTGTTATCGATATATGGTATCCGCACTGTTATTGAAGAGTAAGAGTTCGAATTTGTGCTTAGTAACTTCAGCATATGATGCATTATGATTATTATGTCAATTATGATGTTATTAGTTGTGCTTGGTGCATTGTTGAGATCAGGCTGAGTATTGTTATCAATTTAAAAGCGTAGTGTGTATACGCTATTGAAATGCGACGCGTGATTTGGGGTTTGATGCGATTCGATTATTGAATTGGAAAGTTAGTTTTAAAATTTAATTATTTGCGTTAAAAATAAAGGGAGGAAAAGGGTATGTTATAAGCGATTGATATCTATGGATTGGATTTCAAAGGACATCAGAGTATAAATGGAATGGATAATTAATTCTAAAGCTTTATTATGCATTAAGAGTAGTAATTAGGTTTTTAAGATTCATCTGGGCATTGTTATTGGTATATGGTATATGCATTATTATTGAAGAATAAAGAGCAAATTTGTGCTTAGTAACTTCAGCATATGATGAATTATGATTATTATGATATTAGTTGTGCTTGGTGTAGTCATTAAATTAAAGAATATTATATTTACAAGAGATCTCCTGTATATATAGGCAAAACTACCCTGTCTTTATTAGTATCTACACACATTAATTAATTAGAGTAATAATTTTCATTAAATTATGTATAACAATTTATTTAAATGTAAAATATGCATTATAACCCAAAACTATTTTGTATTTTTATTTTATAAATTGGCGATTGTTAATATATGTACACGGGTATGTCGAGAAATTCCTGGTTTAATAACATTCAGTATCTAGTTCTTAACTTTTAGTAGTTTTGAGTTTTATGTGGCGTACTTAAACGACAATGTATAAAAAAAGACGTTGGAATATCGACCCAAATCACTTTTTGAAAATAAAAATGAGTTAATAACTCCGAATATTTACTTCAACGATCAATTACCAATATCAAACCACATCATTATGTAAATCAGTTTAATTTTGTAGAAAAAATTGATGGATTTTTAAGAATAAGCGAATTTTTCATTTCTTCAAAATCGTTAAGCTTGTTTAAAAAGTAGAATGGATTCTCGACTACAAGTATAAAACAAGTTACTGATAAGTAGGCTTGGGCGATGATTCGATATATATCGATATTCCGGAAGTAAAAATATCTTCATTTTCGATTGAAAGATTAATCGATTTATAGATTACTCCAGAAAAATTGCATTTGTTTATCATCAAACGTAAGATTAGTAATGCTTTAAACTGAAAAATGGGAAAAAATATATATTTTTGTAATAATATATAAAGGGGAAAACAAATTTGTACTATTCATTGATTTGAAAACAATCCAGTTTCTGAAACGTTAATTTAAAGTTTCCCTCCTTTGTGTTTACTTAATGCTACTGTACTTATTCTAATAATAAAATATCGATATATCGCAAATACCGATATATAAAGCAATATGTATATATTAAAATTATCGATATATTAGAAATATCGATTAATCGATCGGAATATACCGATAATTGGCAGGCGATTAATATCGAGATGACTGAATGTCATATATATATATATATATATATATATATATATATATATATATATATCCAGCAGAATTTAATTGAAGGTTTTATCCAGGAAAACTGCAGTTTTTTTTAAGATCTATAAAATTAAAGGTTTTTGTTTCAATGTCCTTCAAAAAAACTGCAAAAAACCTTCATAAAAAAACCCTGCAAAAAACCTTCATAAAAAAACCCTGCAAAAAACCTTCAATTTTTAATCATGAAGGGAAAATACAGATATTTTAAAGGTTTTATGCAGGAAAATTAAAAACTGCAGTTTCAATATCCTTTATAAAACCTTCAAAAACCCTTCAATTTGACATTTTCGATGAAGGTTTCATGCTGACTTTTTTTGCTGGGTATATATATATATATATATATATATATATATATATATATATATATATATATATATATATATATATATATATATATATATATATATATATATATCCAGCAGAATTTAATTGAAGGTTTTATCCAGGAAAACTGCAGTTT